>APFE031492005.1:21889-123128 GCA_000404065.3 Pinus taeda | reverse complement strand
TCCTAGAAGGATGAGCTCGACCCCTAGAGGCAAGGAAAGGTGTTATCTTGCCTATATTATGTACTTTCTTAGTCATTTTCAGGGGTTTTGGAAGGTTGGACTCTGGAGGGAGAAGCTATCATTGTCTTATTTCACTGTATCTCTACAATTTTTGGCTAAGGAAGACCAGGGTTTTGCAGTCCTCTTTGGGATTCTTGTGGACTCATGTGTTGATGTTGTGTTTCTCAATGTTCTTTTAAGTTTTGTTATGTGATTCATTTCCTTTCTTTACTTCTGCACATTAAACAAATGAAGTGTTAAAGTAAGAATTCATGCTTGCCATGCTCTGCTTTTAAGTTTGTTAAATTTCAATGTTTTCTATTGTCTAAAGAGAATTCAAAGTTATTTTTTGCTCTCTTTAGCTCTCTTTCTTTCATTCCTGACCATCCACTTCAGTTAAAGGCATAAACACTGTATCCTACCTCGCCCCAAGGAACCCCCTGCAGAAACTGTGTCCCATCCCCGCACCCAAAATTGCCCTCCCTCAATTTGCCACCAAAAACCCAAAAACCCCAAATCAATCTTTTTGATCAGTTTACTAGCCTAATATCAGTGTTACCTTATTGGTCATCTCATCTATTGGAGATTTTATGAGATAGACCGGAGAGAGCCTTCTCCTGCCCCGTAGGGCTAGCTACGAGGCTAAATGGTTTGATGTATCCTTGAGGTTTACCTTTCTCAGCCTGAGGTGAAATTTCAAGTGCTAACAATCTCCATACTTGAAGCTACAATAAAAGTGTCATGTCTCCTTCATTATAAGGATACCATGTAGCTGGGTATCGTCTACAAAATGTTGGTGAATTGTAGTTGGGCACCCTTCATGTGGTTGAAGGCCTCTGATGCCCCCTTCCTTGGCAACTATTGAGATCACCCTACCCAATCCTTCCATCATTACGAAAAACAATTAACATGACATAGGGTCCCCATAGTGAATTCCTTGAGAAAGTAAAAAGGGTTTAGTAGGAGCTCCATTTAGAAAAATCAAAAAGCTAAGAGAAGTGACCGAGACCATGATCTAGTTGATCCATCTATTATCAAAACCAAAGGCCTTTAAAACTACTTCCATATAATCCCAACTGAACTTCTCATATGCCTTCAAAATTTCATGTTGAATTATCATTCCTTCCTTCCCTAGACTCTTTAGGGAAAGTGCCATCTCATGGGCATGAATGCATTGTCCAAAATTTTTCTGCCTTGACTGTTCTTATGGGATCAAGATAGGAAGCACCATTTTGATATGGTTGGGTACCACTTTTGATATAACCTCATATATCACATTACAAAGAATTATTTATTGAAACTTCTTAGGAGTACTGGCTTTTTCCTCTTTCGGGATGAGAGTAATAAACATATAATTTAGATATTTAAGGATCATGGTTGAGTCTTAGGGGTCCTCCACCACCTCAAAAGCATTCATCTTTACTACTTCCTAATAAGATTTAAAGAAATCTATGGTGAAGCTATCTAGGCCAAGTTCCTTACCATTAGGCATCTCATGGATAGCCTCAGAAACTTCTTCCATGGATATGGGTTTATTTATATTTCTATGATCCTCCTCTTTTATTATATTAGAATATGTTTAACAATTTTCTGAATGGCTTGTAATCTATCCAGCAAGGGATCCTCTACCATCTTTTGAAAGTGTTGAAACAACAATTTCTTAATGTCTTGATGTTTTTCATAAGATTTCCCAATTGGATCCTTCATCCTAAGAATTATATTTGAGTTTTAATTCTCTATTGCAGATCTCTGAAAGAATTTAGTATTATTTTCTCCTTCCTGTAGCCACAAGACTCTCAATTTTTGTTTCAATAACCTTTCCTCATGTAAGAATCCTTCCTCCCATTTCTTTAGCATCACTATTTCCTCATTCCTTCTCACATTTGAGTACCCTTATTTTATCAATTCTTTATATAACATGTAACACCCTCCTCACACATATACCCAAGTAACTAACCAACCAAGGTAAACATGTGATGAGAGGATACTATGATTGGATTCGACCTCCTATGTGACCTTAATGAAGTGGAATCGATGGAACACATCAACCAACCTATCCACATCAGCAAGAGAACCCTCATGAGACATGTCAGCCACTTAAACATCTTGTCCCTGTGTCCCACTAATGTTCTGGACATCTTAAGCCTTAGTTTCTCTCATGCTATAGGCATTAGAGCATCCATAAATCTAGAGTCACTCTCACAGTCTTGCCTCCCAGTGTCCAAAGACCCAATTTTCCCTTTTTGTGCTAGTGTCCTTGATATTTGAGCCACTTTTTCAAGCCCAAAGCCCAGGTCACTTCCCATAATTGAATGATAGCTTAAGATCAATCAAACAATAGGGAAGCAATGATGCAAAAGAAATAATTTAAAAAATACCTTAATCAGGCCCCTACTAACCATGACATGAATTTCGTCAAGCATAGCATCAACATGTAACCCACATGTGTAAACAACATAAATAAGTGTAGGGATCTCATATTGATCTGAGAATCGCTATGAACCATTGTTCCCTTATGTCATTTGTTGCATCATCATCTATTAGTCCATAGATGCATTATTTATTCATTTACAAGTAAAAACATGCGGAGATCCATACATAGATGTTGTCATAAAACATACATATATCCAGCATAATAGGGACATAAATATCATAAGCATATCAACCATAAAATCCACATATACATCAGTACATTTACACATGAAAACCAAGGGAACTAATTTCTCATTTATGAATGCAATAAACCAACTGGATATGGGACTAGCACATTCCACTCGACTATAAATTCACTGAGCCAAGTCTCCCTTTATCCAATCACCTCCATTCCATATTCCAAGCATGAATGTGGGACTCATAGAACACACCAAAAAAAAAAACCAAATAAGCATGGATTCCACTAGAGTTCTCCAACTACACCATGAGGAATTTGAGTGCCTCCTAGTCTCTTAGTTTTTACCATAATCCATCGTTTGATCTAGGGAGCACTAGGCCCTACACTGAGACACACTCTCCAGGATTTACTGTACATCCCATCCTGAGACTACTAGGCCAAATAGAGAGAAATCCACCTCTTGGATTTACCATATATCCTACCATTCACTGGCAAGGATTCTAGGCCCACTCAAACACGTAATCTTGGATTTACAACAACCTATGGTCTAACTCAGGGGTTACTAGGCCAATGCCTTTACCATGATCCATTTTCTGGTTTAGGAACCATTAGACCATGTGTTTGTCATTTCAGAGATCCACCCCACTCAACTTCGAATCCATTCGGCCATCCCATATTAATAGACTAAGAGAACCCATCTCATCAACGCTATCAAGAAATGGAAAGGCTAGGCTGAAGAACACTGTCACACCTGGAAAAAACAATGCCATGATATAAAAGAACCACATGTAATACCATGCATACAAAATATAGCAAGGAAAATACACATGCAAGTCGATACCTGCAATGAAGCCTACTGTAGTAACTTGATCATGCCTTCCCCTTCTTGATATTTTCTTCCTCTTTCCTTCTTTTCCTTTCTTGCTCCAATGCCAAAGTGATCCAAGAAAACTCTAAGTGTCCAAGAGTGAGAGAGAGAGAGAATAGAGGAAAGCTCCAAAACTAAACTAATCAATCTTGTGAACTGATCCTCAAAATTCTTTTTATTAATGAGGTCTCCATTTTATTCATTTTCCATCATTTTCCTTCAATTTCCTTCTCACATGCAACCTGTGACCTTTCACCTTCCTTTTCTCCTAATTTCCATTATTTTCATAAGTAAATGTGCCAAAAATGCCATTTTTCCTTTCCAAATCCTTAGTCATTTTCTTTGCCAATTTCCTTAGCCATAAACAAACAAATGAACACCCACACTAGGATGCATTTCCCGCCATTTAGTTTGGAATATGTGTCCCATCAACCATGGTATTATATATTTTTACATAGAATTTTTACCAAGGCTGTTATAGAACCATCCCCCTTGGGGGACACCGTCCTCAGTGTTCAATGACACCTATAACCAACAAGAATGCTAAAAACAAAACATACTACCCATGGAGCTTTATAACACAACTCATTGCGGTATTTACAATGAATGACTTGCTCAAAAGCAAAACATCATGACAACATGAATAGCTAATAATCATACCACATACTGGAGCTTTATAACACAACTCATTATGGTATTTACAATAACCAGATATACACGTATGCACATTTGCTAAACCAACAAGTAAAGGATATGATGCCTACATCCGCAACAGGGGAATCCAGAGGCTCACACCTCCACCCTCAAAGTAATACTAGGATTCACCTCCTTCCCAGGAAGTCCAGAATCCACTACCACAGTCAAAGCTACATCTAATGTCCAACGCTACAATCATGCGCCACTTTATCCCCATGCTCATGACCAAAAAATATATATCCCCGACCTTCCCTTCTCTGCTACATAGTCCCTAGGGAAATCCAATCATCCTTTCCTTACAATCACTCACCTTCCAAGTTCCTCGGCATCCCCTATCCTTGGCAATCCATCCCTTTGCACGGCTTCCTTGCATCAGAATATCAAACAACCAAGGCATATACCTACCTCAAAACCATCATACTAGTCATAACATGCTCATGGAAATCAATGGACACTATTGGGTACCAATGTCCTGCAATGGCCCTGCTCTTGATGTTCTTTACTAGCATACTATAGCATGTTCCAATTTATTTCAATGTTGCTACTAATTATTGCAATTAATTTCAACCATCCAACTAATCATTTGTGTTCTTCCTTTTTTCTAATTTAGTACACACTCCAGATCAGTTGGCACACCAGACAAACATCCAATGCCTTCTTCTAAACCATGTGCATGTACACATAGTGTGCATCACACACATACAATCACACACTGCATACAACACCATGAAATACATGCACCTACACCTGGCATACAATGCAACACAAATATGTATATAGAGTGCAACAGAATGAATGCATATATCACGATACCATGACTACACAATGCATAAACATAATGACGCATGCCCACAACACAACATGTATGACATGTACTCAATCCAACATGGACACCAGTACCACATGTACAAAGCACCACCTGCAAAACATGTACACAACATCACATGTATATGACACCACCTGCACAATAGGTACACAATGCCTCATATACACAGTACCATGCACATGACAAGTATGCGACACCACATGTACACAGCGCCACATGCACGACATGTACACAGCACCACTTGCACACAATTCCACTTGTACAACACGTACACAACACCATATGCACACAACACCACTTTTACAATCATGCACACAACACCATATGCACATAGTGCCACATGTACAACATGCATGCAACACCACCTGTCAGGCTCTCGAGTCATCACTTTTGCACTTGGACAAGTCAGGCATCAAACTTGAGCATGTTTAACTGACGAGATATCGAATGAGTTGACATGTGCGTTTAACTGACAAGCTAGGTGAGTGCACATAACCGACGAGCTAGGGCATGTCGGGGGAAGCCAACATGAAATTGACTAAGTGTTGGGCGCAGGAGCAAGAGTGGAAGTTATAGGCAATGGTCATGGTTTTGATAGGCTAACATGTTGAAAGTAAGGATGGGTCGACGTGATGATATTATGGAGGGGCGTAAGTCATGGAAAGGGAAATTTAGCTTAGAAAAGGACGAGCCCCTTCCAAAGTTTAGGTAGTGTATATATAGAGCGATGGCATAACCGAAAACAACATCAACTGAAAGAAAAAAACAAAACACAGTGAAATGGGTGAATGGTGTGGAGATGAGCCCGTGAGTCGAGCATACTTAATGCAACAGACAAGAGTTAGGTGGCCGCAGGTTGGGCGGGCCAACCCAGAACTAGTTTCGAGTGAGCATAAGGCAGACAATAGGTTGCGGTAACACAGGTGGGTGGATCAATGAGTTGGGTCGCAGGCAGACAGTGTGTGCCAGACGGTAGGGTGGGCCAAGCGCCCAAAGCTAGACAGTGTTGAACGGTGGTACGGTTGCGGTCGGGTCGTGCAATAGGGCCAACCCACTAGGCAACGCACCAAAATTTGTAAAGTTTTGTGAAATAGGTTGGGACATATTCTCCTCAAAAACTGTAAAAATTGTAGATTTTTATATTAAATTGAATTATTGAAGAAATGATATGTCTCTTGCATTGACGTTATGTTATGACTAATTTTGTTAAGTAATTCTGCACTTAACTGTTTAATAATTATGAATGAAGAAGTAAGTAGGCATAGTCCGTAAAATGTAAAGAAAACTAATGGTTGGAGTCATTTATCTGTTGCTGCACATAGCTCAATCTAGGTAAAACGAATTAGGGTCGTGATAGATGGAATCAAAGTGAGTACAACAACAAAATGCAGAGGCTAGGTATGTATGCAGTCTGAATCTTTTGAACAAAATAAATATTGGATACATAGTTTGGGGTTTTTTAACTTGGAGGTTCACGGGAAATCCACCCAAACTTTGGTGGACACGGGTGCCACACACAACTTTATGACGACAAGGTTGGAAAAATAAGTTGGGTTGTAGATTGTTCCAACTAATGTGGAAGTCAAGGCAGTGAACTTGAAGGCTAAAGTGTCGAGATTGGCAGATGAAGTGCCAATTCGAATTAGACACTGGCAGGATTGCTTGGACTTCACAGTGATGGAGATGAATGACTTTGATATGATATTGGGGCAAGATTTTCTGAAGGGAAATAAGGAAATTATTGTCTTGTTTTGCGATGAGATCATGTTGATTGGAGGTTCATGAACTTGGACTTTTCCAACTCATAAGCAAAGGAAAGAAGTGGAGGTGTAACATGTTTCTGCACTAAGTATGTGGAAGGTGATGTGGGATTCAGATGTGAAGTCATATGTGATGGTCATCATGGAAGTTGAAAGTGATGATGGAGTGGGGACGCCTATTCCAACTGAGATTTCCGATGTATTGGACAATTATGTAGATTTTATGCCTGATGAGCTACCAAAAACACTTCCACCAAGGCATGTAGTGGACCATAGAATTCAGCTAGAGTCAAGGAAGCAACAATTGAAGGATTTGGCTGATGCAGGTTTCATACAACCTTCAAGGTCCCCTTATGGTGCTTTGATATTATTCCAGTGAAAGACTGATACAAATGAGCTATGGATGTGCGGTGATTATCATTCTCTCAACAAGAAAACAAAAAAGAAAAGGCATCCTTTACCACTTGCTACGGATTGCTTCGATAAGCTTGTGAAAGCCCGAGTGTTTTCCAAACTAGATTTGAGGCATGGTTACTATTGGGTGCGGATAGCAGAGGGAGATGAGAAGAGGACTGCAATTGTGACAAGGTATGGAAATTTTGAATTCCTTGTTATGCCTTTCGGGTTGTGTAACACTCCTGCAACATTTTGCACTTTGATGAATGATGTGCTATGTTCATATTTGGATTCATTCGTACTAATATACTTGGACGATATTGTGATATTCAGTGATAACATGGAGGATTATAAGAAGCACTTGCCTTTGGTATTTGAGGCACTTAAGGAGAATCAGTTGTACTTGAAGAAGTCAAAGTGTATGTTTTCCTAGACCTAGATTCCATTCCTTGGTCACATTTTGGGTCAAGGACACATACGAATGGAGACGGGCAAGATGAATTCGATAGAGGATTGGGTAGAACAAAAGAATGTCCATGATATGAGGGTGTTTTTGGGGTTCACCAAATACTAATAGAAGTTTGTAGAGGGGTAATCCAAAGTGACATCAACACTGACAAACCTTTTTAAGAAGGAAAAGCAATAGGTTGGACGGAGAAGTGTCGAGCAACATTTGAATATTTGAAGAAGAGGATGATTACAACACCGATACTGAAGATACTTGACTTCAAGAGATCGCTTGAGGTGCACGAAGATGTTTCAGATTTTTCGATAGGAGGGGTTCTATGCAAGATGGGCATCCAATGGCATATGAGAGTTGGAAGTGGTAGGATAGAGAACGGCGGTATTTGGTTCATGAGAAGAAGATGACTGTGACCATCCACTATAAACATGTATGGAGGAATTACTTGATTGGGAAGCCTTTTGCTGTCAAGACTTACAATGTTGCAATGAGTTATTTTGCATCACAACCGAAGCTATCAGCGAAGCAAGCTCATTGGCAGGACTTCTTGGCAGAGTTCAACATGACTATTAAGTATAGACCAGGTAGACTCAATGCAGTTGCAGATGCCCTCAGCAGGAAGGGATAGTTAGCCACACTTGAAGAGGAAGAATATCATGCAGAACACAATAGGAGTCGATTACAAATATCAATGAGATGCAGAATAGACTTTGAGTTATTATGGAGAAAGATACTCAAGCACAAAGCATCTTGAAGCAAGTGAATGAAGGAAAGACACGTTCCTACGAGATGGACTCTTGTTCTTTGGGAACCAAGTTTACATTCCTAATTCATCGGGAGTAGGAGTCGTCTCTTGAAGGAGTGCCTTGATTGTCCATGCATTGGCCACCCAATGCAGCGTCGTTCTTTGGAATTGTTGGAGAGAGGATTCTTTTGGGAGAATATGTGGGAAGATGTAGAGGAGTATATAATTACGTGCATCATTTTTTAGCAGGACAAATTGGATAACTAGAAGCAAGGAGGTTTGTTGCAGCCTTTATTGATTCTAGAGAGAGCATGGATGAGTGTTTCGATGGACTTCATCACTCAGGTACATAGGTATAATGAAGTTATGGTCGCAGTCAATCGTTTCTCTAAGTATGTCGTCTTCATTTCGATGAAGATACCATGTGGAACCAAGAAGAATGTTGAGCTATTCTTCAAACATGTTCTGAACTATTGGGGTATGCCATTGAGTATCGTGTTAGACCGAGATCAACAATTTACAAGCAAATTCTGGACCAATTTGTTCAAGTTGGTCAAGACAGATTTGTTGCAGAGCTCAAGTTACCATCTGTAGACATATGGGGAGATTGAATGCATTAATGCACTACTGGGGGAATACTTGAGACATTATGTGAAGGTTGATCAAAAGAATTGGCTTGAACTCTTGGATGTGGCTTAGTTTAGCTAAAATATGCAAAAGAGTTTCACAACCAGGTATAGTCCATTTGAGTTGGTAAATGGAAAGGTGCCATTTTCTCCACACACCATGTTATCAAGGGGATTTATGAGAAGTCCACGTGTGAAGAGATTCTTGATAGCTTGGGAGGAGACCTTGGAGTTAACACTGGTGCAATTGCATGAAGCTGCAAGGAGGATGAAGAAATGGGTAGATAAGGATAGATGGGATGCACACTCCAGTGTGTGAGATATGGCTTTGTTGAGGATCACTGAAGATCAGTTTTAGCCAACAAAAGGGACTGCGATATCTTTGACAAGTATGAAGGACCATTATGAGTAAAGAAGTGAGTTCTAGAAGTTTCCTATGAGTTGAAGCTTCTGAACCACATGCATTTGAAACATCCTATGTTCCATATAAGTCAACTCATGGGATTTCGACTGGATGCACATTAGCCTGAGAGGATAGAACAACCAAGAGGACCATCCATGATTGTGGATAATCGACACATTATTCTGGAGAAGATTTTGGATCTTCGAACTAAGGTATTGAGAACATGACACGATGGGAGTTCTTTGTTAAATGTAAGTATGCACCAGAGGAGAGTAGCTAGGAAATGGAGGATTCACTGTGGATATGGAGAAAAGAGATTGCTGAGTATGATGATGAGTTGATGAGAGTATTTGGATTTCTAGGGATGACAATGACTTCTAGTGGGGGAGGATGTCAGGTCCCTGAGTCATCACTGTCACACTTGGACGAGTCAGGCGCCCAACCCAGGCGCGTTTAACTGACGATGTAGCGGACAAGTCAATGGGCATGTTTAACTGACAAGCTGGGTAGGCACACATATAACCGACGAGCTAGCAGATAAGTCGACTAGTGTGTTTAACTGACGAGCTGGGAAGGCATGCACATGACCAACGAGAAGATGGGCATGTTTAACCAATAATCTGAGGTGTCCATGTTTAACTGATGAGTTAGGTGATCGCACATAAGAGATGAGCTAGAGGGCGTGCTGGGGGAAGCCAACATGAAATTGACTAAGTATTGGGTGCATGTGGGCAAGCAGAAGTTATAGGGAGTGGTCATGGTTAGTGACAGGCTGATATGTTGAAAGTAAGGATAGGTCGATGTGATGATATTGCGGTGGGGTGCAAGTCATGGAAAGGGCAGGTTGGCTTGGAAATGGCTGAGCCCCTTCCAAATTTTGGGCAACATATATATAGAGTGGCAGCATAACTGAAAACAACATCAATTGAACTCACAAAACATAACACAGTGAAATGGATGAAAATAGTGGAGATGAGCCTGTAGGTCGGGCAGACTTAACGCAATGGAAAATATTTGAGTGGCCGCAGGCTGGGTGGGCCAACCCAACACCAGTTTTAGGTGAGCACAGGGTGGAAAGCAAGTCACAACAACACAAGTGGGGGGGTTTTCACGACAAGTCAACGAGTTGGGCTGCGGGTAGACGGTGCGGGTTGCACGACATGGTGGGCCGAGTGCCCAAGGATGGGAAAAGTTGAATGTGGTGTAGTTGCGGTCGAGTCATACAATAGGATTGAATGACCAGGCAACACACCGAAATTTTTAAAGTTTTATGAAGCAGGTTGAGACATAGTCTCCCCGGAAATTGTAAAAATTATAGATTTTTATATAAAATTACTTATTATTGAAGAAATGATATGTCTCTTGTATTGATGTTATGTTGTGACTATTTTTGTTAATTAATTCCACACTTAACTATTTAATAATGATGAATGAATAAGTAAGTAGGCGTAGTCCATAAAATGTAAATAAAACTAATAGTTGGAGTCATTTAGTCGGTGTTACACATAGCTTAATTCGAGAAAACGTGACACCACTTGTACATAACACTGCATGTCCAACATCTACATAGCATCATTTGTACACAACACTGCATATCCAATCATGTGCACAACACCATATGCAATATTCGCACAACACTATATGTACCATATTGTACATAGCACTGCATAAACAATGTGTACACACACTATATATACACAACACCGCATATTCATACGTCATAGATGCAACATGTACAACATATACATCATATGCACAACAATAGTACCACACATCCAAAACCACACTATCCTTACCAAGAAACCTTGCTTCCAGTGTCTTATCCATGCTTATTCTAACATGTTGGAGACCACACTACTTTCATTTTTCTTATGTATCCCTCGGTATAACCTGTCCATAACATAAGCATAGGCATAATACAAGCATACAATATAAATTCATATTCACATGATACTGACCTCATATATTTCTCATGACTACTCCACCCATCTGATTCCTCATAGCCAAGAACTTCTTCATGTCAATCACCTACATAGGCAATCATTCCACCACAAGAACAATTCTTGATGA
Source organism: Pinus taeda (assembly GCA_000404065.3). Lineage (NCBI taxonomy): Eukaryota > Viridiplantae > Streptophyta > Pinopsida > Pinales > Pinaceae > Pinus > Pinus taeda. The sequence goes on along the minus strand of APFE031492005.1, from coordinate 111,625 downwards.
TTTGTCGGACATTGACATAGATACATGGATACATACATACATATGTTATTTTTTGGTATTGTTGGATGTTCTATAGCCATAAAAATTGGTGAAATGGCTAAGACACATGATTTCTAAAGAACCCAGAAACTGTTTAGTGAAATTCCACCCAGATTGTATTTTATTAAAATAATTAATATTTTTAATGGGGTTCCTAAGTCTAAACTTAGGAAAGTTAAAGTATTAATGGGTATTAATAAAAATATGGATGAGAATGTTTTAGAAAGAGGATCAAGTCAATTTTTTAATCTTATTCGTTGGTCACTGAAGTCTCAATGAGAAAAGTATAAGGAGGCTTGGGATTCATTCAGACACACACATAGAGTTGATCAGTCAATTCGATATTCCTAGGGCATGGTTAGCTAAGGAATTCAAATAAGTGATCAAGTAGTGAGGATCAAAGGTAGTACTAGAAGGAAGTGATTTCCAGTTCCAGTGAATATACTTCAGAGAATCCAAGTATGGACAGTGTAAGAACTGGAGAAGGTTGATGCAAAATTTCTCAGGGATAGAAAATATCAGTGTTAGGAATCATTGTGGGTGATTGACAAATGAAATATTGAATTCTAAGAAATAGAGGAAAAAACATCAAGGGTGACGTGGTCAGAGGGAGTCTCCACATAGAAGCCATGCAGTGATGCGTCAGCTCACAGAGAGACTGCGTAGTGGGTCATCCAAGAGCTGGGGTCAGTGCAAAATCTCCAGATTTAGTGTGAGAAAATTCTCACTATTTTTCTATCAGTTATCTTCTTTCAGTGGATTTCCATTTCTCTAGGGCATCTATATTGTTTTCAGAAGTTTACTGCTAATAATACAAACCCTCATATCTGCTGCACCAGTTTTCCCGCATTTGGTTTTTCTAGGGAATTTTGTCCAAAAGAAAGTGTGTCAATGTGATTGTTCATGTGCTAGTGTTGCTCTTTCTTTTTTAGATCATAATTTGTGAAGTCTAAAGCTCAATTTATTTTGATATTTACTGAAGCTTTGGTGAATAACTTATTATTGTAAATAAGTGGGAGAGACAAACCAATCATTGCAGCATAATTTTTGACATGGTATCAGAGCAAATATCAAGCAAGATCACAGTAATTTCTGCAATATATGGTGGTGGTGACACATTGGTAGCAAATCAATCTCCAAAAAGATTCACGCAGTCCCTTGTAGAAATTACCAGTAGAGAAAAATATCATGGAGAATAGTAAGAATCATAATATTTTTGAATTAGCTTCTAGGATGGAAGAGGAGTTTTCTTGCTTATCAAGTTCTGCATAAGTCGAGGATTGGTACATTGATAGCGAGGATTCAACTCATATTACTGAAGATCAGAGTATTTCTTGAGCTATTAGGAGGAACAAATGAACTTCCAAATCACAATGGGTAACAGGGTGAAATGCACCCCAGTAGGAAAGGGAAACATTACATTCTAGACAGTGGCAAGGATAGTCTTCAGGCCACTAAAGTACTCCAAGTGCCAAGTCTAGGAATGAATTTTATTTCAGTATCTCAATTATACAAGATAAAGGATATGATGTATACTTCATCGGTAACAAAGTATGTGCCAAGCATCCTAAGTGGAAAAAGAGGGCCCAAACTCGAACTCGAAGCAACAGGTTATATAAGTTGCAGCTCGAGTCTCCTATGGAACTAATAAGCAATAATGTTATTAGACAAATGTTGGAAATAATATTGAGAGGGGGGCGTAATCAATATTTACAAATCAATAACCTTTTGATTTCCATAATCATATTTATATGTGCTACTTCAGTGAAGGGAACTTGTGTGTGCACGCAACTGTTATTAAGGAAACCATTGTATATCCAATGAACTTATGATTTATTTAATTCATCACATGTTGATCTTTAATCAGTGCATCAATTCTTTATTAAAAAATAAACAGTAACCATGTGTATTAAGAACAGAATAAACCATCACACATAAGCAACACACATGAACACCAAGATTTAAGGTGGAAACCCAATGTGGGTGAAAACCACCTGCTGTTGTTGTCTCTGTATTCTTTTAATAATAAGAAAATATATTTACAATCTTTTACTCATGTAGACTCATACCAGTACACAGACACCCACCTGCAGAAGGCTACAACCTTCTCTTGTTCTCCATGTTCTTCTAGAAGTGGGCTACAACCCCCTAGTCCTTGTACTAGCCGATATGTTTACTAGTACGTAGGCTTCAACCTACAGAAGGCTATAACCTTCACTCATTCTCCAGCCACTACTGGAAGGGAGCTCCAACCCCCTGATCAAATCACCAGCCACGACTAGCAGGAAGCATCAACTTCCTCACTGAAGGCTCCAACCCACAGTATCCTCCAGGGACCTGTTTCATGAATTTTCACACTGGATGCTCTTGGTACATAATACTACAATATGAAGGCCAAGTTTCATCCAATTTTCACACTAGACCTATTAGTAACATTGAAGCTCAAAATCAATCACCACTGCAATACAACCATCAAATACATTTGCATCAACTAATCATTTGCCTCATATAACTAAAACAATAAACCATTGAAACCTCTGAACCTCTGAATCAAATAATCATTGAACCTCTAACACAACTGAATCAACCATTCATTCAAACTTAATCAAATTCAACCAATCAACTGGAACAGATAGATTATTATAACCAGTACATAGATCTGAACCTAGAACATTGCATCAATAACTAGAACTAACTGTAACCTCAAAAGGCATGTGTTAGAATGTGTACGCTCCTTCAATGAGGAAAATCTGCATGTATATGCTACTTCCATTTTCCCAACCTACGTGCAGCTCTAAATATACTGAATCATAAAACCTCTAAACCACAAACTGTACCAATCAGTGACATTCTGAAGATCTACTATCACATTACAGAGTTCTAAACAAATAGCAACAAGGATCACCCTTCTTTCTCAATCAATCAATCAATCAGACTCAATTTCCTTATTCATTTAGTTCTACTTTTAAGATCTAAGAAGACGTCATTGAAAAACAACAGTTAACAAAAACACTGATCTGACAGATTAGTCATCCCTGAACACTAAGCTTTTCTTTTACATACGGTACTTGGAAGAGCCAAACCAACGTGTATACGCAACTTCATCAAAGTGAACCTGCGTATAGATCTGCAAATACTTACTTATAACTTCGTTGAAATTCCAGACTTCAGATATACCCAGATCATCACGTATAAAGGATAAAACGTGCATTAGCAATCAGATCTAGCCTATCCATTATCAAATCTCATAATGATAAGTCATTATGATCCTGATCCATCATTAGATCTCATCCATCATCAAACACTCAGGTGCATACTTAGTTCATATCAAGCAAAGCATTAGAAACCCATAACATGCATATTTTCTTTTGATTTAATGCTTCATAAAATATTAATTACTTGTACATTTATCCCTTAATCTTCTCCTCCTTATATACTTAGATCCTTTGTCAAGACGTTGGACCAAAACCACTTAGGACCAATACAATGGACCAAATACCTAGGGTCAATACCACGGATGATCTAGATTTAAATTAGAATGCAACAAATTACAGAGATAACCATATACACAAAGATGCAATAGAAATAATAGTTCATCTCATTAATGTAAAATACTAAGATATGCTTACAAACAGAAAATGGAAATAAACAACTAGGGCGATGGTAGCTTATCTCTAAGAAGAGATGTGGTGGCTACATGCCTTTAAAATGTGTTACAATAAGGCTCGAAGGCCTATTTATTGTTGAGAAACAATGGAAAACCCTAACCATCCAAAAATCTAACCCTAGAAGATGAAACACCAAACTGTGGGCCCTGTTTGGGTAAATTGGTACATCAACTTCCCAGGGTCATAAATTTGGAATACAATCTCCGTTCAACGCGTACAATATCTCATTAGAAATATTTATCCAAGAACTACAACTTTTGGAGGAACAACATCAGTCCATGGACCCATGTTGCTCCCAGTTTTCCCAAAAAACGTCATTTAGGGCCTCAAAACGGCTCCGGAAGTTCAAGACCCAAAAGACTGCTAAAAATAGTAAACTGTGCTACAATTAAGGAAACTGAAAAGCTAAAAGAAATAATGGTGGGGGTCCAAGTGGACTTGGCGGGTTGCGTTGATTTCCTCCATGAGATGAGGAAACTTCTGCTGAACTAGGTCTCTGGTGAGCTGTTCTACAATCTCTAATGTGTCCAGAAATGGTGGGAATCTTGGTTGATGACGGTCCACATTGAACAATCAGTGCAAGCGAAGGAATGGAGGAATGTTATGCTCCAAAGCATTGTTTCCCACACCCTTGGTAATGCTGTAAAGACCATGTCAGAGTGGTCTAAGCTTTTGATGGGCTTTTGTCGGGCGTTCTTTCTACAGATTCAACCAGAATTTGTTTCCCACCTAAAACTTGTGTGGTACCCCTATGGGTGAGAAGAATTTATTCTTGTGTTTTTTCATGACCATATCCCTGTGCTACTACTGCTGCGTGGAGGAACCCTTCGCAGGGGTCATGGATGTAGCAACGATCTTCCCCTTACTTTGGGAGCGAATTAGATCAAAAACGAGTTTCCTAGTTTGGGAGATGAGCTTACTGCCTTTCTTAGTAGTGATCAAAGAGGTAGCGGTAGGTAGGGCTACCTCTGGTATCCTGTATAATGAATTATTCAAAGAAATAATGACAGCACGAGGCCTTGACTCATACAAAGCATGTTGCCTCCACAAGTATGGCTGGCCTAATATCACACCACAAACATCCAGAGATGTAACATCACACAATACCTCATTTGTGAAGGGCTTGATGTTGTAGGGAAGGCAACACTGCTGGCGAATTTTGAGATCTCGTCCTTCATGAAGCCACCCGATACTATACGGCTGTGGGTGTGGTGTAGTCGGTAGGCCCAACCGCTTCATGACCTCTGCTGAAATGAGGTTCTTTTAGCTGCCACTGTCGATAATGAATTACAATGGTGAACCTTTCACCCACACCTGTGAGTGGAAAAGGCGTTCTCCCTCCTCTGGATCTTCGGGCTCATTTTTCTAGATATTTACGGTGGCAACAGTGGCACTGGGATTCGCATCAATGATCTACTTCCATTTACCATTCCTCTTGTCGGGTTTTGACTCAAGGTAGGAACATGCATCTGATTTTGAAGTCTTCAACTTGACCACCAGCAACCGCTTGGTTTGACACTCACTTGTGTTAGGAGTGGGACCCTTATGGAACTCACATCACTTTCCTGTGCCCTTTTTCGAATTCGTGTTGTTTTTCTTTTCTTGCAACTTTGAGTTGTCTTGGGTCACCTCACCTTGGCTTTGTTCTATGGTCTTCAGATTTGCAGATCCAAAGTCTCGTTTCTTTTGTTTGAACTTTTGCTTGATTTTGATAGCGTATCGGCACGCTGTGCCGAGCGAGGAGATGTTCAGGAACTCCATCTCTTGCTGGACGTATCTATGTAGACAGTCGCGGTATTTGAGTACCAAATGCAGCTCAAAATCCTTGATACCCAAATATGTGTGAAGGGTATGAAAAATGTTTGTGAACTCTGACACATCTTGGTCCCTTCCCTGCTACAATGTAGTCCGTTTGATGTATTTGTCCTCATAGCTTTTGATAGGGTAGTATTGCTCCTTGACTGCATCCCAAAATGAATCCCAAGTGGGTACGACTGAAAATAGTGAGCCCCTACTTTCATTCTTTTGCTCATTGTAGGTTTCCCACCAGTCCTTGATGTGGGGGGCTCCTTTGAGAAGAGCGAAAACAATCGTTTCCCGACTCGAAAATTCATGAACAAAAAATACCTATCTAGCATATTTAACCATTTATCTATGGCATCTACATCTATTTGACCCTCAAAGATGGGGATTTCAAAATTAACTTGTACCTTAAAGGGTGTGGCATTTCCAGAGTAGCTGTTGGAAGTTGATGCATCGCCTCTGGGTAGCCATTGAAGGATCTGCGCAAAGTTGTCCATCATCGCATTCCTTTGTCACTTGAGGGATTCTTCGAGCAATATTTTGATAGGATCTCCTACCCCCTCATCTGTCTTCTCATCTGCCATGGGAGGCCATCAAGATTTTCGAGGTTGGTCCTATAAAGGTTTGACCAATTCAATCCCTAACTCCTTATATCTCGACCTCGTTGGGGACATGCAAAGAAAAACAGAGAAAAAGCAGACCGCTCTGATACCACTGATCTAGATTTAAATTGGAACACAACAAATTAAATAGATAACCATATACACAAAGATGCAGTGGAAATAATACTTCATTTCATTAATGTAAAATACTGCGATATGCTTACAAACAGAAAATGGAAATAAATAGCTAGGGCGATGGTAGCTTATCTCTGAGAAGAGATGTGCTGGCTACATGCCTCTGAACTATGTTACAATGAGGCTCGAAGGCCTATTTATTTTTGAGAAACAATGGAAAACCATAAACATCCAAAAACCTAACCCTAGAAGATGAAACACCAAACTATGGGCCCCGTTTGGGTAAATTGGTACATCAACTTCCTAGGGTGTAACTTTGGCATACGATCTTCGTTTGACACATACAATATCTAGTTAGAAAGATCTATCTGAGAAATACAACTTTGGGAAGAGCAACATCGATCCATGGACCCATGTTACTCCCAGTTTTCCCAAAAAACATCGTTTCGGGCCTCAAAACAGGTCCAGAAGTTCAGGACCCGAAAAACTGCTAAAAATAGTAAATTGTGCTATAATTAAGGATAATGAAAAGCTGAAAGAAACAATGGTGGGGGTCCAAGTGGACTTGGCGGGTGGCCACCAATATCCACCTGGATCAACAGACCAAATACCTTGGACCAAAACCTTGGTTTTCCAATCATGTATGTGCTTTTCTTCCTGTGGGAGTGCATGTATACGTATACACTCTTTTTGTTCCGTCGACTAGCGTGTATACACTGCTTTGACTAAAAGGACCTACATATACTTCTTAAATAATTTTCATCAACATTTTCCTGCATCTTCTTTGTTCTGATCAAAAGACCTTAGTTCCGTATTTTTGTTCTTCTATACTAATGCCCTGTTACCTCTTAAAAGACCTATTACACTCTAATTTTCCATATTACTTCTGAAATGATTCCTTTGAAATGCTATGCATTCTGTCACATCTAATATCTCTCCTGTAGATTCATCTAGTTACTTAGATTCATCTAGTTACCATACACAAGTGAGTTGTTCTACTACAAGTGGGTTGCCATCAAGTATAACACATACATCATATTGCCAACAAGAGAAAGACTTGAATGAATTGTGGAATAGAAGGATGGGACATTTACATCATGGGGCATTAAGGATTCTCAAGGAAAATGTTATGGGGGTTCCAATGCTTACTACCAAGCATGATGATACATGCAAAGGCTACGTACCAGGCAAGTACATCAAATTGGATTATTCCAAAAGAAACAATAGAGCTTAGAGTGTATTGGGTTTAAAACACTCAGACATCTATGGTCCAATGTCTGTAAGAGCTATCAGTGGTGTTGAGTATTTTTTCACCTTCATAGATGACCATTCCATGAAAACTTGGATTTATTTCCCAAAAACCAAGGATGAGGTCTTTGATTGGTTTAAGGAGTTTAAGGCTCTAGTGGAAAACTTGACAGGAAGGAAGATCAAAATATTGAGCTCAGATAATGGTGGAGAATACACAGATAAATACTTCACATATTTCTACACAAGAGAAGGGATCATAAGAGAATGGACAACACCTTATAATCCAGAACATAATGGAGTCACAAAAAGGAAGAAAAGAAATATTGTTGGAGCGGCAAAGGCGATGTTATATGATCAGAATCTACCCAAGTATTTATGGGCAGAAGCATGTAGCATGGCTGTATACATTTAGAACATGACCCCTCATAGGGCTTTAGGAAAGAAGATGTCAGAGGGTGTTTTCATGGAAAAGAAGACAAAAGTGAGTCATCTTAGGATATTTGGAAGTGTGGCTTATTGTCATATTCCAAATGACAAGAAGAGAAAGTTAGAGAAGAATGCTAAAGTTGGATATCTCGTGGGTTACAACGAGACTTCAAAGGAATACTGAATCTACATTCCAAGAAGTAGGAAGATTGTAGTAAGGTAGGATGTAAAGTTCATGGAAGATAGAGCTTTAAGGAAATCCCGATAGATGCCTTTTGAAGAAAAGGCTGAGGACATTCCTCTAGTCTAGCAACAGGGACAAGATCTAGTAGGAACACAGGTATCTAGTTCGATCATTGGAACCAGTACTAGCATCTCCTTAAGAGAAGAGGAGACAAGAGTTCCACAACATGTATAACAACAGAAAGAATAAAATATGGAACCTCCCACCACCAGTGGAAGGATTGCCGAGAGGTACGACAGACTCTCAAGGACATAGAGGAATTTGTTGGAGCTCCTAGAGATGCAAAAAGACAACATAGATAACCTAATAGGTACCAAGCATTGGTATCTCAAGTCGAAGAACCCTCCAATTTTCATGAAGCCGTATAAAACTATGTGTGGGTGGATGCCATGGTAGAAGAGTATAGTTCCAACATGAAAAATGATGTCTAGGAAATTATCCCAAGAATAGAGAATAGTTCAATTGTGGGTTTGAGACAGATCTACAACATCTAGTATTTTGCAAATGGCAACATAGACAAGTATAAGGTTAGGTTCGTCGCGAAAGGGTATGCTCAAAAGGAATGAATATACTATGAAGATACCTTTGCCCCAATAGCTTGGTATACCTCTATCAGATCCATTATATCCCTTACAACACATATGGGATGGGAGATTCACCAAATGGATGTCAAGACAATGTTCTTGAATGGGGTGATAGAAGAAGAGGTATATATCGAACATCCAGATGGTTTTGAAACACATGAAATTAAAACTCATGTGTGGATTGAAGAAATCCGTGTATGGGCTGAAACAAGCACCCAGAGCTCGGTATGGTATAATTGATAGCTACTTACAATAGTTGGGATTCATCAAGAGCGATGTCGATCCCAATCTCTATTATCTGTTAGTAGAAGATGAGCAGTTAATTTTGGTATTATATGTGGATGATCTATTTTTTATGGGATCATCCAAAATCATAGAGGATTGCAAGAAGAACCTAGAAATAGAATTTGACATGAAGGATTTGGGGCTAATGCACTACTTTCTAGGATTAGAAGTTTGGCAACAAGATGGTGATATCTTCCTTGGCAAGGGTAGATATGTGTCAGAGATTCTGAAAAGATTTAGAATGCAGGATTTTCAACCTATGGATATGCCTATAATTACCAGTTGGACTAAGAAAATACATGCATTCAGAGACAAGGAAGTGGACCCCGCCTTATATAGAAATCTCATTGGTTTGATTATGTATCTAGTCAACACCAAGACAAACATATGTTATGTTGTCAAAACCCTTAGTCATTTCATGGTGGAACCAAAAAGCGCACACTAGGCAGAAGCAAAGCACATTCTAAGGTATGTGTGGGGAACATTCAATTTTGGATTAAGATACACTAAGGGTGATGATATCAAATTGGGCAGATTCACTGATGCAGATTGGGCAGGAAGTTCAGTAGACAGGAAAAGTTACCACTGGGTTTTGCTTCGATATTAGATTTGGGATGACCTCCTGGTGCAGTAAGAAGCAGAAGCATGTAGCACTAAGCTCGGATGAGGCTGAGTATATGGAAGCTAGCACAACAACATGTAAATATATATGGCTCAGGAAACCTCTTGTAAATTTATTCAGGAAGAGGATGGAAGAGAAAAAAATATTCTATGATAATCAGAGTTGTATCAATCTCTCTGAAAATCCAGCGTTTCATGATTGCTCTAAGCACATTAATATTCAGTGTCACTTTATCAGGGATTGTGTTCAACATAGTATAGTTGGAGTATACTCCCACAGGAAGTCAGGTAGCAAATGTACTCACCAAGGCTATAGGAGGAACAAAGTTTGTTTAATTCTGAGAACAGTTGGGTATGTTGGAAAACCCCTTTCAATAGCGTGTTGCAACATTTGAGAGGGATTTGTAGTACATATGCAATAGTGGCAATGGCACTTTCATGGGAAGTAGTATAGTAGTAGAAGTAGCACAGTGTTGATGGAAACAACAGTGCGGAAAGGAGATGCTTAAGAGACGGAGCAACATGTAGTTGGACATTGTTGCTAGAGCACATTCCTCACTAAGAGGGATTGTTAGAATTTGGTAACATTGGATGTTCTCTAGCCATGAAAATTGGTGGAGAGGCTAAGGCATATGAGTTTTAAAGAACCCAAAAACCGTTTGGTGAAATTCCACTGTGATTGTATTTTATTAAACTAATTAATATTTTTAATGGGGTTACTAAGTCTAAACTTAGGAAAATTAAAGTATTAATGGGTATTAATCAAAATATGGGTGAGAATGTTCTAGAAAGTGGATCAAGTCAAGTTTTTAATCTTACTCATTGATTAGAGACTTAATCTCAGTCATTGAAGTCTCAACGAGAAAGGTATAAGAAGGAGGTTTGGGGTTCATTCAGAAACACACACAGAGTTGATCAGTCAGTTAGATATACCTAGGGCAAGGTTGACTAATTAATTCAAACAAGTGATCAAGAAGTGAGGATCAGAGGAAGTACTGGAAGGAAGTGATTTCCAATTCTAGTGAATATACTTCAAGGAAGACAGTGAAAGGTTAAAGAGGTAGCACAGTGCCAAGGAGAGACAATGCCACAATTGGAGGAGGTTGATGCATAACTACTAGGGGATAGGAGAGATCAATGTTAGGAATCATTTTGGGTGATTGATAGATGAAATCTCAAATTCTCAGCAATAGATGCAATAGAAGAAAGGGTGATGCAGTCAGAGGGAGCCTCCACACAGAAGCCACGCAGTGACTGCATAGGCTCACATAGAGACTGCGCAGTGGGTCATCCAGGAGCTAGGGTCAGTGAAAAATATCCAGATTCAGTGTGAGAAAATTCTCGCTATTTTTCTATCAGTTATCTTCTCTGAGTGGATTTGCATTTCTCTGGGGAATCTATATTGTATTGAGAAATTTATTGCCAATAATAGAAACCCTCAGATATGTTGCTTCAGTTTTCCCACATTGGTTTTTTCCGGGGGATTTTGTCCAAAAACAAATGTGTTAATGTGATTGTTCATGTGTTGGTGTTTCTCTTGATTTTTTAGTTCATAGTTTGTGAAGTCTATAACTGAATTTATTTTGATATTTATTGAAGCATTGGTGAATAACTTATTATTGTAAATAAGTAGGAGAAATAAATCAATCACTGCAACATATTTTTTCACAACATACACGTAAAAACTGGCATAAACAGTCATGATCCTCTCAGACAACGATATACATACATGCATATATAAACACATAAATGTTAGCGTTAATAATCATAATCCATGACGACCTTCTCAAACATGACATACATACACACCTACATGTATACATATATAAACATCATCATAATCATGATCATAACATAATTACCAGATATCAAGGTCAAGGTTTAAGAGAACTTTCTTTATTCATGCAACACATGCGCAACATTAAGAATAGTCATTCCCAAAATAGCCAAGGCATATGATGCCTCAATTCCATTCACCTTACCTTTCTATTTACCTTTCTGATGTCTGTACTACCACCGTCCATTTACCACAATGGACCCAACGAGTCCAACTGACTGCCATAGTCTTACCTTCCACTACACTTAATCTTGCACTGAGCTTCATCCATGTCTTACACTACCTATTTGGCACCAGACGACTCTCCCCGAGCTCCATTAATTTCCTCTTTTCCCAACTAATTCCCAAGGCTCTCAAAACAATAAAGGAAAGTTCGAGAAGAAAACAAGAAGAAAACCATGGAAAACCAACAACAATACGACACCACAAACAAAGTGGCATGATCGTGCACTAGACATAACAAAACTACAAATCAAGCACTAGAAAATCACAAAATACCAAAATCACAAGAATAACAATAGACACCATGACTCAATCCCCTGGTTCCCAGTGATTCCAAAATAAATCTCAACCTGATCATTCTTCAAGATTTCATGGTAGTCTCTTTGCCATGCAATCTCTGTTGAGCTAATTTATTAACACAAATTAACACAAGTATTGAATTATCAATCCGGATTTGTAAAACTTGGAGGCAAGTCCACAGTGTATGGATATCAGATGTAGCCAAGATTAGAAGATAAAATTTGAAGATTTAAGTACATATTACAAATATAAACCTATTTTACCAATTTCTAATTCACTTATGTAATATGTGATGGATGAGGCTCCTAACTTAGGAGAACCAGGTTGTCCTTCCCTGCAATACTACTTTCATGAAGAGAAATCTAAAAGAACTAATTAACAATGGTTTATGATGCAAAAGATGTAAAATAAGAGGCTCCTAACTAAGGGGGACTAGATTGTCCTTCTTCACAATTCTACTCTATCATAATCACTATTTCTTTAAACCAGAAATGCATAAGTAACTTCAAATAAGAAAAGGAGAATGAAATTCAGTTTTAGTTCAGGATCAAATAGAAGGGGAATTTAACTTAAATTCATGTGTGTCCCTTCATATGTAGATTAGAATTAAACCAATATCCATTCAACAATCATCACACATTAATTCAAATAAGCAAATCTGAAACAAAACAAGTAAACAAATCTAAAGCAACTAGTTCATGAAAATTAAGCTAATTTAACAATGAAGTGTACTTAGCTTGCAGTGGGGGCCCTCCACCCTTGCCTTGCACACTTGAGGCTGCTATCAAATTTTGAAAATTCAAGCACTCATCCACACTAATGAACAGAAAAATGTAAGTAGAACAAGTTCTTCTAATTAATCTCCAATATTCAAATGTCTCGGCATAAAGTTATATAAAAATTACATATCATAAGCCTTCAAAGTTTTGGGTTAAATAGAAGATCATGAAGCAAACTGATCTAAAGTATCTCTAACAACTATATCTATTCATATCCATCTATCCAAGTCTAATCCATCCAATCTATCACTAGAAATATGGACAATCCCATGAAATCATAAAACTTCCCTATTTCCTAGGGACTTTTTGGATGACTAATCATGTTTGACCGGCCTCGACCGGGCCTGATTTAGCTTGTTTTGACCAAACCAATTGGAATTAGTTCAGTCCTAGTTCCCAAGCTTTCCATTCATGTATCTAGCTTGAACCCAAGTGTCCTGCAAATATGTCATCCACATAGCCATTACGGGAATTTCTGATTCTGTCCAAAAATACTCTTAAAAACCAATTTTTGCAAAAATATCTAAAAATTGAAAAACATAATTTGTTTGCTTGAATATGCATAATAAGGTAAAAATAAGGTGTATATGGATGGTATATGGTGGAAAATGATGGAAATTAGGTGGATTTTAATAAGAAAAATTTGATTAAAAACGAGGGCCAACAATCCCCTGCATCATATCACCATAAACACATAATTGCCAATGCATAAATAAACATAACAATACACCAAATACCTTATCTTTTTGTACCAAGCACATTGCCTTGTAGTTGAACAAGTCCATGCCATCTCTCAAGGGACTCCAATCCCCTTGACAAATCCACCTATAACTAGAGGCTAACTAATAAACCTGTCAAATACATGTCCATGAATATAGCACGTATCCACATAATTTCAGAAAAATCAAGGTTAAGAAGACTTCCCATGTGCAACGAACTCATTCATTTGGAATCAAGGTTTCCAAAGATATCCCAAGAAATTCTGGCCCAATTCCTTTATTTTACCTTTTTACCTTGTTGCAATCAAGACTTAGTGATATAAACACATCAACTATTACCTTGTTACGCTAATACCAAGCATGTTTCCTGCAACTTCTCACACATGTCAACCACATGTTCCAAATGTTGAGATAATAATATCTATCAATTTTAAATAAACCTTTACCAAGACTAACAATCAACTCATAGTCATTAGACATAACGCTACAACTGTCACCTACTACACTCAGGTACATATCAATAGTCTCAACACATATGTATAAGTACAACCATATTAAAACAAGATCATTTCAACACATACTCATATTATGCAGTTCATCAAATATTCAACCAACTTGCAACCATACCATGTTAAATAAATCAACTAGACAACATAATAGAATAGTCATGTACCAAATATACGACATAAGAAAAGTCATAATTTAATGTATCTCAGAGGATGTGATCTTTTCTAAACAATAAATCCATGTTAACATGATACAACTTCACAACATATAAACTCAAACATAAATCATGATATCCATAAAAGTAACTAACTAATATGTTCACGTCATAAGCTCATAAGCATTTGTCGTTCATGCATAAAAAGCACATATGTACGATCATTCTAGATTAGTATGACACCATATCACAAATATGTCAACTCACACCTGAATGTCACAACCATAACCATATGCATAGTTCAAACCAGGTTAACACAATACATATAACATCAAGATCTTCAATGCAATGAACATAACCATCACGCATATGACCAATCCAAATTACAACATCAAGATCTCAATGAAATAACCCTAAGAGGAACTTAATAGCATATAACAACAATAAGTCATATATCATGTTCATCAACAACATATAACCTAATCATCAAGTTATCTAATATAAAACAACAATGTCAATGTATAAAGCCATAGATTACCATCATTCTTGACTATCTGACTCATGTGCATATGACTCTGCTAATAAACTATCATCTATCATGTATGTTACCATAACATCAAAATACATGCACATAAACCTAATGCATATAACAATCCTTAACCTACATGCCTACATGACCAACATACAAACTTGTATGATGACATGCTCTTGCCTTGAGTCCCAATGATGCAACTTCACTTTGATGATCTGCATCTCCTACTTTACCTCATTCAACACATTAGCATCATAACATATCAATAGCACCATGATGACCTAAATTGCATACCATGACTTCACAAGGCATGTTCGACCTACTATTCATGCATAACTATAACCAAGACCATACATGCATAATGACTACATATAGACATATAACACATCAGTACAAAACCCAAATACACATCCTTCTAGATAGAGTCCATTCAGTAATGCATGACCATATGAACTTCACAAACCATGACCTCATGTATGACAACATCCATTACTCCATTGTGCACATTGCCACATGCAACCATCAACATGCATAATCAACTACACATACACATGAACACATGTAGTTGAGCATAAGTGATCAATACTTGTAACCAACCTACAAGACTAATACATGTAATCAAACATACAATAATGTAACCTAACATACAAGGATGTAATCAAGTGGCATACAAAAAAATGTAAGCGGCATATAACAATATGTAACCAATCATATACTCATGATTATGAATTCCACAAAATCAATATCAAATTCCTCATGACAACCTTAATACAACCATGATCAACATTATGCAATGCAACAAGAATATGGAATGCAAATGTAAGAGACACACATGCAACTAACATGCATGCATGACCAACAAACACCACCCATCTAGTTCAAGGGGTGAACTATGCTCTTATACCACTCTGTAACACCCTCCTCACACATCTACCCAAGTAACCAGCCGACTAGGGTAAACGTGCAACGAGAGGCTACTATGATTAGATTCAGCCTCCTATATCACCTTAAGGAAGTGGAATCGATGGAACACATCAACCAACCTATGCACATCAGCAATAGAACCCTCAAGTGACATGTCATCCACTTAGGCATCCTGTCCCTGGTTCCCACTGATGCTATGAATATCTTTAGCCTCAATCGCTCTCATTCTATAGGCATGAGAGGATCCAAAAACCCATAGTTGCTCTCATTGGCTTTCTTGCTAGCATCCAAAGACCCAATTTTCCAGTTCTGTGATAGCAGCCTTGGGATTTGAGCAATTCTTTCAGGCCCAGAGCCCAGGTCACTGCCTAGAACGGAATGATATCTTAAGATTAGTCAAATAACAGGAAAAAATATTGAAAAATAAATAAGTTAAACAAGACTTTAATCAAACCCCTACTAGACATGACAAGCATTTCGTCAAACACATCATCAACACGTAACCTACAAGTGTAAACAATAGAATTAATAGTTGACATCTCAGAGTTATCTAATAATCGCTATGAACCATTGTTCCCTCATGTCATTTGCTGCATTATCATCTATTAGGCCATAAATACATTATCCATTCATTTACAAGTAAAAACATGTTGACAGCCATATATAGTTGTTGTCATAAAACATACATATAACTAGCATAATAGGGACAAAAATATCATAAGCATATCAACCATAAAATCCACATATACATGAAAACATTTACACATGAAAATCAAGGAATGAATTTCTCATTAATGAATGCAATAAACCAACCTAAGATGGGACTACCACATTCCACCCAACCACAGATTGGTTGAGCCAAGTCTCTCTTCAACGAATCACCCCCGTGCCATATTCCAAACATGAATGTGGGACTCATAGAACACACCAAAAAAAAAAAAAACAAATAAGCATGGATGCCACTAGAGTTCTCCACCTACACCATGAGGAATTTGAGTGCCTCATAGTCTCTCAGACTTTACCGTAATCCACAGCCCGATCCAGGGATCACTAGGTCCTACACCGAGGCACACTCTCCATAATTTAGTGTACATCCCATCCCGAGACTACTAGGCCCAATGGAGAGAAATCCACCTCTTGGCTATACCGTATATCCTGCCATTCACTTGCAAGGATTCTAGGCCCACCAAGGCACAAAATTTTGGATTTACTACAACCCATAGTCTGGCTCAGGGGTTACTAGGCCAATGACTTTACTATGATCCACAGTCTGGTTCAAGGACCACTAGGCCATGTGTTTTTCATTTTGGAGATCCACCCCACTCAGCTTTGAATCCATTTGGCCATCCCACATTAACTAAATATGAGAACCCATCTCATCGAAGCTATCAGGAAATGGCAAGGCTAGGCTGAAGAACATTGTTAAACCTAATAAAACCCATGTCATGATAGCAAAGAACCACATGCAATGCTATGCATGCAAAATCTGGCAAGGCAAATACACATGCAAGTTGATACCTATAATGAATCCTACTGTAGTTGCTTGATCTTGCATTTCCCTGCTTGATCTTTGCTTCCTCTTGCCTTCTTTTCCTTTCTTGCTCCAATGCCAAAGTTCTCCAACAAAACTCTGTGTCCAAGAGTCAGAGAGAGAGAGAGAATAGAAGAGAGCTCGAAAACTGAACTGATCAAGCTTTCAAACTAACCCTCATAAGCCTTTTTATCAATGAGGCCTCTATTTTCTTCATTTTCCAGCAATTTCCTTCAATTTCCACCTCACATGCAACTTGTGACCTTTCACCTTTCTTTTCTCCTAATTTCCATTATTTTCATAAATAAATGTGGCAAAAATGCCATTTTTCCTTTCCAAAGCCTTGGCCATTGCCTTTATCCTTAGCCATAAACAACCAAATGAACACCCACACTAGGATGTCTTTCCCACCACTCCTCTTGGAATATGTGTCCCATCAACAACGGTCTTATATATTTTTACATGGAATTTTTACCAAGGTTGTTACATAACGCCTCCAGCTTTGTTTCTAGTTCTCTTTTTTCTTGGAAGATATTACCAAACTATGTTTTATTCTAATGTCTTAGTTTGGTTTTAAATATCAGTTGGCCTACAATTTGAACATATTAAAGCCACAAATTGGGGGTGGATCCTCCCACAATCTCTTCATATTCTCCATAAATGAAGGGTGATTTATCTAGAATGCCTCAAATCTAAATGGTCTATTTTTAGGGGTTCCCAACACTGTAATCACTAACACCACCGACCAATGATCATATCCACCACAAGGGAGAATATTTGCCTCTATATCCATCCCCTACAATGGTAGATCCTAAAAAATTAGGAATATGTCCAATCTAGAGGCTACTTGATGCACCCCTCCTTGCTTGTTACTCAAGGTAAAGATTCCATTACGTGTCTCCATATATATTATATTTTCTTCTTCAATGAACCATTTTAAGGTCTCGGAGTCTCTGCCAATTGTTCTTTGACCTCCCTGCTTTTCTGTTAGAGATGTGAGCATATTAAACCCCCCCCCCATAATGCAAGGGAGATAATGTTTTAACCCTGTCCTAATTTCCTACCCACTTCTTTAATCTTCTCTGTTATGCATTTTGTTTCTTGCAAGAACATTAGATCTTGTTTTTCCATTTTAATCATCTTCTTCAGAATTCTTTGTTTTCTGAGGCTAATCAGGCCTCTTGCATTCCAATTTATAGCTTTCATTTTTTAACTAAGGAGGTTAGGGGGTGAGATTAGAGCTCTCACCTTACCTAGGTTTATTAGCATTACTCGTAGCTCTTAAAGGGATACATTGTTCGACTTCCTTCCTTGTTTCCTTTGTGTTTGATCTAGAACTGAGAGGGTTTGTCTCTCCATGATCTTGACCCCCATCTCTCTAATTTCCCCATGTGATTGTTTCTACCCATGAAGCTTTGCATCCTCCCACATCAGATAGACATATTGAATTTGATCCACCTATTCTGTTGAGATTGCTTCCAAACCCATTTTTCTCCATTGTTCTACCGTACTATGCAATTTGACCCCTTCCCTTTCCACTATATCGTAAAGATCTGAGTCCTTCGTGCATGCCTCACTTCGAGCCATTTCTGAATCTCTTTTAAAGTATTTCTCCAGACCTGGTATTTCCATGCTTTTAACAGAGTCTTTAGGGACCTCCATCATTTTGTTTTCCTCATACTCTTCCTTATTTATGGCTTTATCTTGTTTGGTCTATTTATCCTCGAGTGCCTGCTATGAAATAACCCCATAGCTATTTTTTGATGTTGCTCTCCCTCCTTGATTTCATTGTTGTTGTCTCATGTTGGCACATACTCTTGGATTTGGCCTCACAAAACCTTCAATGTCTTTTTGTTCATGTTACTTACTTTGATCCTTACATTTGTTTAGAGGGAAATCCCTGCTCAATTGTCTATACTCATGGCATCACCTGCACCTAAAGGGAATATGCTCATAATCAATAGGCTGCATCCAGTTTGCATCACAAAATTCCAATTTGATCACTTCTGGTAATGCTCTAGATACATCCATCTCCACACAAAAATTTGCATATGAGGTATATCTGCCTTGTAGGGCGCATACGTGATCTTTACGAACTTCCCCAATGTGTCACCTACGAGCTTCAAGGTCGATGGTAACTAATCATCCAGGGGTAAGAATACATCTTGACCCATACTGAAACATTAGTGAATGTCTCTTTTTTTTGGAGTAAATTTCTCCATCCATGGTCGCATGTATAATCCCGCAGAGGCAAAGAAATATGGTCCTCCATCAAACACCTAGTCTTTGTCCTCCAGATTAGCGAAGACCACTATAGAGAAACCTTTTTACCCTGAGTGCAACTCAATCTCACCACGTTGCTTCCAATGATGCTTCATCCAATCACATAAAGCTTTCTCTATGGGCCATAAACCCATGAACTTGCAAATGATTGCATATGTGTGCATGCGATCCTTGAAAGCCTAGGTTTGGGGATCTGTGATTAATGTTGTTGGGATTACCATCATTTTGGGCTTGCATGGGCCACTCCCATTAGCCCCCTTTGACTTTTGTTTTTGATTTGATTGGTCTCTTGTTGTACCTCGATCTTGATCTCTTCTTTGACCATTCAACCCCTAACTACCTATCTCACTTGCTCCCCAACATGTGCCTATTGATCCCTCTACCAAAATTTCAAATATTACCTTAAATCCTTTACCTTAGGTCACTACAAAGTTTCTGTAGGAGGAAGCCCTGTCCCCTCCCCTCTGAAAAGCATTCAAACTAAAACCCATCTACAAATATTCTGAAAACCCTAACTAGCCTCCTGCTCTCTCTAAATAAAGATATATATTATATTATTAAATATGTAAAAAGTTAAATGAAATAAATATTTTTTATAAATTACAAAATTTTTTTTTGAAGTTAAATATAATATCTTGTTATATTTCGATACTATTCATTATTTTTTCCAAACTTATAATATTTAGAGAAATAGTTTTGATTTTTTTAATTAAACTTTATGAATTTTATAACATTTCTATTTCATATAAATAATAGGATTTAATATTTAAATATTAATACTTATATTAATTTATTTTATATTTCAATAGTTAAAACAAACTTTTAAAATATCTTAGAGCTATCATTTTTAAATGTTTATCTTAAAAACATTAGATGTTTTATTTTTTATAATCTAAAATATTTAATTATAATTTTAAAGTTTATAGAAATGCTATTTTTTGAAGAGAATTAAGCCATAGAAGTTATATTTAATTTGAAATAATGATTTATAAAATAATTTTTAAATTTGTCATTTTTATTTTAAATGTAATAAAAAACCTACCATCCTAAACATTACAATTCTAAAAAATAACCCTCATAAACCATGTATTGGAGAAGGATTACTATTATTATTTTTGGAAAAATAAACTTTCCAAATTACCATAATGGCATTATAGTTTTATTTTAAATGGAAATTGAAATTAATAGTTAAATATTTCTAAGATAACATTTATGAGGTGGTGGTGGTGGTAGTGATTAATGTCCATTGAGATCAAACTTTGGTCTATCAGACTTAAAGAAACGAATTATTTAGTTTGATTTAAGATTATATTCCTATGCTCAAAAAGCTTGGAGAGAACCCTCCCGAGCTCACTGTAATTTTGACAGTGTAAAAGTCTAGGAAGGTCAGTATTGCAACAAATATTTTGAAATTCAGATCTAATGTGGTTGTATGCGTGGTACTCTAAGAGGAAGCGATTTTCATCCTCCATGTTCGTATTCTTACAAAGATGGCAAAACCTTTCCATCCATGGTGTTTTAGGAACTGCTCAACGAGTCATTTCACCATGGAGCTCATGAGAGTTCGTTCTAATCTTGGCTATATTAATTTTCTTCTTTGAGCTAGTTAAAACAAAGAAATACTTTTGATCTTCTAGGGTAGGGTTGATGACCTCCTTATAATATCTTCATTTTCTTTTAGTTGTTAAATCTTTCTCACACCACAATTTTCTTTGAACTTAGAAGTAACAATGTCTTTAATGTTTTTAATGTTTTGCAATGCAACATTTTCATCAATCTCCCAATGGTTTAACCAGGCCCTGGTGTCTTTATACCAACCTCGTTTGAGCCTTAGATGGTTTTGGCTGGAATTTAAAGCTAGCTTAGGAAGTATATGGTCTCCTATGTTATTGAGTTTGTGCTTGTACAATAGAAGCCTAGTCATAGCTAGGCTCTCCATAGGGGAAAGACCCACTTCAATAAGGAGAATAGGATAGGGTGTGTTGCTTTTAATTTTGAGAACTTGTTAATAGAATATGAGAGGATTGTAGTAAAATTATGATAGAGATCTTCTATGTTGTCTATACTAGATAAAGGAAGCAAATTAGTTTTTAATTCATTTAGAAAGAGATATTTTTTATTTGTTATTTCGTTGTATAAAGGGAGATCGGAGATAACATAGTCTACCACGCTGCTACCAAGCCCATGGATGTATGTCATTTGGCTAGAATTGGGACACTTCTTTGGATGCTTGCAAATTATAAGATCCTCAGCACTACAGAGCTTGACTAGCTCCGACCCAAACAAATTCTCCCCGAGGTCTTTAGAGCTCCTTTTGTACCAGCTAGCCAGAGGAAGGTCTTCATCTAACCAAAGAGGATTAGGGTTGGAATGATTGCTTAGAAGAATAGCTTGGTTGCTTGAAGTTCGAGCATTAATGTCACCCATTAAAAGGATATTGCCTTCATTCCTCGGGCTAGAAATATCATTCTCTAAACCATTGTAAGGACTATTTTTGTCTAGATTCTTTTTCTTATAGAAGTTAGAATTGATTTTTTTTGGGGGGGGCGGGGTGCGGGGGTGGATAATAGATTGTTATGTAGGTATTTTTATCATAAATGTCAGTAGTTTCTATCCAACTATATTGGTTGTAAGGGTCGTTTTTATAAATCATAGCATGGGGAGAGATGTTCTTCTTAATGTAACAAGCTATACCCCTAATGCCTCTACGGGAGGATCACTTATTCTAGGTAGACCATAATGTAAATCCATCTATGTTAGAGACCTTAGATTCTTTGTGCTCCCAAGTTTCAACAAGCAAAATAATATCAACATCATTCGAGATCCAACTTAGCTTGGGGCCTTTGTTCCATGGAAAACCCCGACAATTCCAAGAAAGAATCTAGAGCATGTGGAATTACTATTTATTATTATCTTTTTGGTTTCTATCTCAAATAATGACTTTTCTATTTCTGATTATTGTCCATTTTCCTTCCTTCCTAGCTTCCTTTACCTTTTGAACCTCCTTTCTCAATTCTGCTTGATCTTCTAGAATGAGATCTTCATTTATAAACATTCACGATCCTTTTAGACTTGAGGTTTTACTAAGTATGTCATACTTATGGTCAATAAAGCTCACCTTTATTTGGATCAACCTTCCTTTATTCTCAGTGAGTTTCCCAACCTTGTTGCTTCTGTGAGACACGTTGTTTCAATTTGTAATCTATTATGTAATTTTGTCTGGGCTATGGCTAAAGTATCCTCATCTACCTCCTCTTTCAAACCAAAGATTATAAGGTTCAAGGCCCTTTAGTTACGCTCATGGTCTAATTCTATCAATTTTTTCATTTCATCTTTAATTGGTTTGATATCTAATTTACCTGGAACACTATTTAGGGTGAGGCGGCTATTAACTTTTTCTTCACTATTTAGGGTGAGGCGGCTATTAACTTTTTCTTCTAACTCTTTAATCATGTCCTTCATTTTAAGACTCTCTAAAATATCAACATCTACTTACTAGGATGTTTGGTTCATATCTTGGTTTTGTTTTTCTATAACTTGCAACCTAGTCTCCATTGCCTCCATCTTATCCTCCAATAGTTCTATTTGTTTTTGGATCTTGTCTTCAAGAGATATGAATTTATTTTCTAGTATGGCTGCTAACTCTATTTGTAGCTTGATTTCTCTTTCTTCTCTACATTTCTCTAAAGACTCTATATATTCATAGAGGCTTTGTAGAGTAACTGTGCCAGGTCTACCTTTGGTAATCTTTGGTAATTGTGGTGAATTATTCATACTTGAAAATATATGAGCAGATATGTATTAGAAAAATATAAAGAATGTGTGCACTCAAAAGCTAGACCGCAAAGTTGGTGAATTATTACCGCAAAGAGATCGTGAATTATGACCTAAATCATAAATTATTACCACAGAGATAATAAATACATCACCCTAAATTATTACCACAGAAAGATGGTAAATACATCACCCTAAATTATTATGAAAGAAATGGTAAATACATCACACTAAATTATTACCGTAGAAAAATCATAAATACATCACCCTAAAAATTTAAAAAGATTAATTTTTAATAATAAAATTAAATAATTTTAAATTAATTATATTAATATTAATAACATATTTTCCATTTTATAAATTATTGAAACCATTCAAATTTACTTATATAAATTTTCAATAATTTACTATCATTAATTTTTTATAATAAAATTAAATAATTTTAAATTAATTTATTTAATATTAATAACCTATTTTCCATTTTATAAAATTATTGAAACCATCAAATTTACTTATATAAATTTTCATAATTTTTACTATCTATAGAATATAAAATTTTAATATTTTAAATATTATTCCAATGAACTCAAAAACCCATGCTTATTAAACATTAATTTACCATTAATGCCTCTTTGTGATAATTTATTACATTTCTTTTATGAAGAATCTTTTCCTTATCATATTTTATTGCAATTCCTTTATATGATCTACTGAAACATGAAAAACAACCTATCGTATTTTATTACATTTGTTCCTTTTTATCCTTGAAATCTGATAAGTATAAAAATGGAAACGTTAATATTTTGACATGTTTGATTCACAATTTTTATTTATATTTTTTAAACATTTTTGTTAGTACCATTATGGGGTATTTAATTATTAATAAATTTTATTTTAAAAAACAAATCTAACAACTAATCATTATAAAATTTCAAATTTTATAATTCCTTTAACTTTATTAAATGTTTTTTTATTATTTTTATTTATTTATTAATAATCTGATCTAATAAGATAGCCTTATATTTTAAGTCAGTCTGAAACTAATATATAAAATGCCAAGCTTTTCATGTATGGTCAGTTTCAATTTTATTAATTTAAAATATATAGATGAGTGATTTGCTTTATTTTAGTATGTTTAGGTAACTTTGAAGGGTGTGGTTTAATTTATATATTAAATGGTATTTTTCACATTTTTGTAGTTAATTTTAATTAAAATTTAATAGAGTTTTTCTAAAACTTGAGTTTAAATTGTTTAATTTACACAAGGAACTTTAGAGATTTTTCAGATTTATGTTATCTAAAAATGTATTTTAAATAACAAAAAACTTGAAACTATATTGCCTGATTTTAGTGAATTCAATGAAAAAATATTTGGTCTATCAGTTAGACTTACCTGATTTTAATGAATTCAGTGAAAAAAGATATTTCTTCTATAAGTTACACAAGACCATTATAAAATATATTTCATTTTAGTACTACATTTATTTATACATTCAAAAATATATTTTAAACAACAAAAATTCTTAAAATTATATTATCAAAATTTAATAATTTCTTCCGAAAAAGTACTATTTAATCCATAAATTGAAATACCCTCTTATAAATTATTATCGTCCAAATGCATGGCAACTCATCGAGATTTCATCGAGAATTTAGAATTAATGGCACCTCATTGTAAATGTGAGTGAATTAACCAGAAGAGGGAAGCCACCTTTTGTGGTTGACGTTTATAGTCAGAAAAATGTATAGCTCATTAAAAATTTTCTTTGCCACTTATTTCACTTTTTCCAACCACTACTAATACGAGACAGAAATATTTGTCTCGACTGGAGAAGTGATTACCGCCCTGACCGACTAAAATTATATTATTGAACGAAGCACCACTGGGGAAACACAGTTGAGCATATTTCATGGACGACCTTTGATTTGAGCAATCACTTATTATTTGTCCCATCTGACAATTTAATTCTGTCTTATTTATTTTTCCCGATGAGTTCAGTAGTTAAAACGTATTTTTCTTCCTGTGTTAGGTGAATGCATTAGATAGAAAAATGGGGTGGCAATGACATAGACTGATAATGATAATTTCCAAATGAAACGACAAAAGAATGGCTGGGTTAGGAAAGTGGAGGGTAAGGACAGGAACTCAGGAGCTGACAATGATAAATTCAACCATTTCAGGTCGTGGGGTGGGAGCATTATGAAGGAATGCTGAGTGAAATGCAGAAAGGAACGCCTGTTGTGATGTTCATCGTATCTCAGTTCTCTCGATCAACGCATTAGATAGATGCACATGCTTCTTACTTTATTCACCTGTCAGAGATCTGACACACTCCCCGACGCTTCCATTGGCTTCACCCTCCATTTATTTTTTCCACTCTGATATTATTGCCGGAACCAACGACAGCGAGATGAAGCTGCCTCGACTCACAGTCCCTTTAGTTGCGTATTTGTTCCTGTCGTGTATTAAGTGCCTTTTTTCACTCCAATCTGCGCACTCGATACTGATTTCTGCCGCAGAGCTGCCGGAGTATCATTCTCTGGATGTGGCGGCTTGGCTAACTGAGATCGAGACGGCGGCCGCGCCAGCGCCAGGCGAGGTTGAATATGAAAAAAGAGAGACGAAATCGAGACGGACAGCCTGGAGCGTGCAAGTGGTGCACAGGGATAGTATTTCTGTCCAGGACGCCGCCAACGCTACAGCGTCCTACGAGCGCCGGATGGAGGAAAAGCTGAGGCGGGATGCCAGACGGGTCCGTGGGCTCAAGCAGCAGATAGACAGGAAACTCAGGTTGAACAAGGAGCCGGTGAGCAGCTACGAAAACGTGGCGGAAGTCGCCGCCGAGTTCGGGGGCGAGGTCGTGTCGGGAATGGCGGAAGGGAGCGGGGAGTACTTTACGCGTATAGGTGTTGGGACGCCGACGAGGGAGCAATACATGGTGCTCGACACGGGCAGCGACGTAGTCTGGATTCAGTGCGAGCCATGCCTTAAATGCTACTCGCAGGTGGACCCCATCTTCAATCCCTCTTTCTCTGGTTCCTTCTCCACTGTCAGCTGCGACTCCGCCGTCTGCAGTCAGCTCGGAGCTAGCTGCGACAGCGGCCACTGCTTATACAAGGTCTCCTACGGTGACGGCTCCTACACCATCGGTAGTTTCGCCACCGAGATGTTGACATTTGCCACCATGTCTGTCCGTAATGTCGCCATCGGCTGCGGTCACGACAACGTCGGTCTCTTCATCGGGGCCGCGGGGTTGCTTGGCCTCGGCGCCGGGCCGCTCTCCTTCCCCTCGCAGCTCGGCACGCAGACGGGCCGTGCCTTCTCTTACTGCCTTGTCGACCGCCAATCAGAATCTTCCAGTACTCTCGATTTCGGCCCCGAATCCGTCCCGGTTGGCTCTATTTTGACACCACTGCAGACGAATCCCTTTCTCCCCACATTCTACTATGTCTCCCTCGTCGCCCTCAGCGTCGGCGGCGCGCTCCTCGACTCCGTACCGCCCGACATCTTCCGCATCGACGAAACATCGGGCCGCGGAGGGTTCATCATCGACTCCGGCACATCCGTCACGCGCCTCCCGAGAGCCGCCTACGGCCCGTTGAGGGACGCTTTCGTCGCGGGCACCCAACAACTTCCGAGAGCCGATGGCGTCTACATCTTCGACACCTGTTACGATCTGTCGGGCCGATCGTCCGTGATTGTTCCTACGGTGGGGTTCCATTTTTCGAACGGGGCGACCTTAATCCTGCCGGCTAAAAATTTTATGGTACCTGTGGATATCAGGGGAACGTTTTGCTTTGCCTTCGCACCGGCTACCTCCGATCTGTCCATTATGGGGAATATTCAGCAGCAGGGCATTCGTGTCTCCTTCGATTCTGCCAATTCTTTTGTTGGTTTTGCTCTCCGCCAGTGTTGATTATGACTCTAACGCCCGCTTAGCTTGCAACATGATATTAATATTAAGCACTTATTAAATAAGATTTCATAATCAAGAATCGCGGGCATATTTGTACCTTCGCAATTAATTTAGATTGGTCAAGTAAGCAATTATCGTGAAACGATGTTACAGTCCAAATACAGTCTGTAAATACAGTCTGTATGTTTGCATGTTCGTTAGGGCAGTAATGTGATTATTAGCCCAGGAGTATTCTAAGCGGAAAGCCCTATTTCCAATTTTATTGTAAAGTAAATGTGTTCTGAAATGGGCTCCATATAATATGTTATTTTTTTTTCTCTCATCACCACGTGGAGTGTTATATTGTGTTATATCATGCCTATGTTAGGCCGCATTTATGTTACAATAGGGTTGGAAATAGGGCTTTCCCTTTTACACGGGAAGATTGGCTTTTTAAAGTGGTCAGAATCAGATAAAATAATTTAACCAAAGTATTTGAATCATATCTTTTTATGATATAAATAAAATTAGCAATATCAAAAATATTTAGGAAAATTTAAATTTGCAAAAATCTCTCCCAAATTTTATCAAAATATTACCAAAAATTCTATGATTTTCCTGCCAAAAAAACAGTAGGGTTAGACTACGGCATTAGCTTACCATCGATCTTATGGTGTCAGTCTGTTTCCAAAAATTGGAGCTCTTGTGTTATTGGGAAGATCTGTCTCAGAATACCGAAGTTTCTTGTCTGGTTAGGAAGGCGAACACCCACGGCAACGTGAAGATGATGTCATCCAATGTTATTTCTTCAAACAGTCAAATCCATGTCTCTTTAAATGAGTTCTTTCTGGCATGGCATGGCATGGCATGGCAAAGCATAATATATAAACGTGAAAAAATATATGAAAAACTAAAAAATAATATAAACGTGAGATGCCATGTGATTAGATTATTAAATAATACCAGCGATGGCATGGAAAACAACGTTCGGTCTGTGAACTGTTATCTCTTTTAAAATGCAACTAAATATTTTCTACGAAAACGACGTCCGGACTGTGAAGTGTTATCTCTTTTGATATGCAATTAAATATTTTCTACGAGCATCGATTCAAACGCCTTCTCGTTAATACATACAAAATATACGTCAAGCATCAATTATGATAAATTCTAAATGGTATTTTATACGTCAAGAATCAATTATGATAATTCTAAATGGTATTTTATAGATTTTAAAATCCTTTAAATGATTAAATCAGCTTAGATTTATGTTTATCCATTGTGTTTGTGAATTCGTCACTATGGTGTGACGTGTTAAATGGGCTAATGAGTTGGCACTTTGATGGATTCATGTGACTATCACAGGTAAATCCATAAGGATCCATGCAAAACAATTTTGGAGCCTTTGCATCGTTTAATTTTTTAAATGAATCTTAAGAGACTTTGGATTTTTTGTTTTTCGTTATTTGTCCCAAATAGTACCACATCGCATATTGTTTCTTATCATTACACTCTTATCATTGAGTGTAAGATAATTTGTACAATTGAGTGTACAATTTTTTTCATAATAACCAAAATGTATAACCAAAATATATTGCTTCACGATGAGTCTTATATTATTGGAGAGAGAGAGTGAATATTTTGATTATTGGAGAGAGAGTGTATATTGTGTGGAGAGAATTGATGGGATCCTTAAGAAGAGGCAATAGAGTTCAAAGTTGCTACACACGAGTGTATGTTGGGACGGTCGGGGCGGTTGGTTTTCACGCCCCCCCGACCGGTATCGAATCCTGCGGAGGTTGCACTGCAGCATATCAGTTGTAATTTGGAATATATATAGCTTCTTCAAGGGGGTTCGCCCTCCCCTGAAAAAAAAGAGTTCAAAGTTGCTGGCAAATTATATATACAAAATAAAGTGTCATTTCCCATGCTTGCGATAATGCCTTTAACTTAACATGCTTTAGATATATAGGATAAATCTTGTCAAAGATGCTAGAATAATTGATTTGTTATGTACTGAAGTAGATGACTACATCGCCCTCGAGGGCATCTTATTCAAGAGAGTTTTTGTTTTGATACATGGGTATTTGACTAGATGAAAGAGTTGCAATTGTCACAAAGTGTGACTATCCTCTGATGTGAAAAATGAGTTGTGCTCGAACATCAAAGGAGTTGATGGAACCAATGGTAAATGACGTTCCCCATTGTTCCACCCAGGGTCAACCTATAATGAGAGGAAGACTAAGGCACTGCTTCAATCTTGGAAAGTGGCAGTTGATGTTGAAGGGAGGGAAGATGTGCCTATCTAGAAAAGTGGTTTTCCACAAAATATTCTTAAATATAGTACAGGTACCAAGATCATGTAATGGTGACAAAGAAATATCAACTGAGGTTAATGGAATGTACGAAGACTATGAACTTCCCAAGGTTGTAGCTTTTAGTGCAATTGGCGGTAGTCAAAACAAACTGAAGGATAGTATGCCCTTAGAAGGACATCGAGGGGGGGAGGGTGGATACACGGTTGTTTTGATAGGTAAAATGGATTGGAAATAATATGATGTTTTGGTATGAAGTGGCATTGAGACACATCATAGGATCGATATTCAACCAATGGAATATTTAGAATGAGCTTCAACAAAGAGCGACTATGGACAACTGTCAAGTAGTGGACATGAAAATATGGATGAGAATCCTGCTTCCATAAAAAACCTTTGTATATTTTCCAAAATAATTAAAAATTGGTTTGGGATGTACAAACATAGAGATAGGTGCCCAAGTGTGCAATACCTTATGTGATGATATAGGGGGTGGGGGCCCCTTTCGATGGTCTTTGTGTGGGGTAAGTGAAATGAAGGATATTGTGCAAATGGTCTACTATTGTATGGAGGTGTAGAGGGCTAAATGCAGAATGTGGTAGTGCATTCATAATAATCAAACAAGTGGATTCCTGGGAGAGGGTATGAAGCCATAATATGAGGAGCATGAGGTCATCTTACATATCATGTGAGTGAAATAAACTCAAGCAATAAAAATATGATCATGAATGTTAGAAATGAAACAAGAGAACTACTTAATGGGGTGATCCATGGAAGGAAATACACTATGACTGATGCAAAAATTTACCATATGTGCATAGAGGGTGATGATAAACATGGTCAACTATGAAGGGGCCCTATGACTAACTTGAAGGAAGTGATATGAGGACATACATTGTTTTAAGGAGGAGCATATCATGCTAGTGAGAACGTATACCTTGAAAGATGATTTTCCAGTATGGAGATGAGGTTCCATGCTGAAATGAAAAGTAATCTACAAACTTGAAACCAAGACATTTCATGGAAGCATCACTAAAATATGATTGATAGGTTAAAGTGAAGCTACCATTGTGAAGCATGATTTGTCATGATCCTAAAGGCTTGAGAAATTTTGAAAATAAAATTCATGGGCACTCGTACAAGTTCCCAAAATAATAGGAATGGGGGATATAACATGGGTGGGGCCCACATTGCCACCTCATTTGTGTTATAGAGAGTTGCGAGGTTTCTAGAACATGGGCCATTTTACTATTATTTACGATATACCAAAGTGTTCAATCCAACTGAGTTCAAAGATGGGTGGGTCCTAATCTAAGGTAGGTAGGTACTAGATGGAGACGGTCCAATCATTATGGTAATCAAACCTCCATATCATTTTGGAGTACTTGTATGCAAACATGGACTTCTGAGGTGGCCCTGACATGGGGTTGCTGCCAGATGCGGCATGGGGAAAATCATGTATGTTGTAGCTATGATTTTATTTGCATTTATGTTATTTACGATTTTCATGTGTATGCAATCTAATATCATTTTTTTTCTTTTGCAGATATGGGGCCTTGAGGCTAAAAATGGGTGATTGTATAAGACCTCCCTGTAGACAGTTGACATGTAGTAGGGCAAGGGCTTGTTGGATAGGTTCAACTAGGAAAGTGGCAGCCAAAGGGACCTTCTAGACTACAACAATGACCATGACTAGAGGTGATAGACTTGGCCCCCCTGTAGAGAGATATGAACATGCAGAGTTAAGGAAGTGGAACCAACAAGACAAGACCAATATGACCTTCCTCAGGAGCTACAGTGATCCAGGTGGATATCGGTAGCCACCCACCAATTCCACTTGGACCCCCATCATTGTTTCTTTTAGCTTTCCAGTTTCCTTACTTGTAGCACAATTTACTATTTTTAGCATTTTTTTGGGTCCTAAACTTCTAGAGCCGTTTTGAGGCCCTAAACAACATTTTTTTGGGAAAACTGGGAGCAACATGGGTCCACAGACTAATGTTGCTCTTCCCAAAGTTGTAGTTCTTAGATAGATCTTTCTAACGAGATATTGTGCGCATCAAATGAAGATTGTATGCCAAAGTTACGACCCCGAGAAGTTGATGTACCAATTTACTCAAACGGGGCCCACAATTTGGTGAATCATCTTCTAGGGTTAGGTTTTTGGATGTTTATGGTTTTCCATTGTTTCTCAACAATAAATAGGCCTTCGAGCCTCATTGTAACACAGTTCAAAGGCATGTAGCCACCACATCTCTTCTCAGAGATAAGCTACCATCGCCTTAGCTAGTTTATTTCCATTTCTGTTTGTATGCATATTTAAGTATTTTACATTAATGAAATGAAGTATTATTTCCATTGCTTCTCTGTGTTTATGGTTATCTCTGTAATTTGTTGTGTTCCTGTTTAAATCTGGATCAGTGATATCAGAGCGGTCTTCTTTTTCTCTGTTTTTCTTTGCATGTCCCCAACGAGGTCGAGATATAAGGAGTTAGGGCTTGACCTGGTTGAACCTTTGCAAAACTAGCCTCGCAAATCCCAACAGCCTCCCATGGCAGATGAAAAGAAAGACAAGGGGGTAGGAGATGCTATCAAAATCTTGCTCGAAGAAGCCCTTGAGCAACAAAGGAACGCGATGATGGACAACTTTGCCCAAATCCTTCAGTGACCACCCAGGGATGATGCATCGGCATCTAACAGCTACTCTGGAAGAGTGACACCATTTAAGGTACAAGTTAATTTTGAAATCCCCATATTCGAGGGTCAGATAGACGCAGATGTCACCGATAAATGGTTAAATCGGCTAGAGGGTTATTTTTCTATTCATGATTTTTCCAATTGAGAAAAGATTATTTTTTGTCTTCTCAAAGTAGCCCCCCACGTCAGGACTAGTGGGAATCCTACTGTGAGTAGAAGGATGAAAGTACATGCTCACTTTTTTCATCCACACCCACTTGGAATTCATTCCAAGATGCCATCAAGGAGCAATACTACTCTTTCGGAACCTATGAGGATCAATACATAAAGTGGACCATGCTGCGGCAAGGAAGGGACCAAAACGTGCCTGAGTTTACCAATATTTTCCATACCCTTCGCACAAAGTTGGGTATCAAGGATTCAAAGCAGCATTTGGTACTCAAATACTGTGGCTGCCTGCACAAGTACATCCAGGAAGAAATAGAATTCTTAAACATCTCCTCTCTCGGCATAGCATACCGATATGCCATCAAGGTTCAGCAAAAGTTTAAACAAAAGAAGCGAGACTTTGGATCTGCGAATCCGAAGGAAGGGAAAGGTGCCCCCAAGCCACAAAAGAAAGGACAAAGCCAAGGCAGGGCGACCCAAGACAACCTACCAAAGTTACAAGAAAAGAACAGTGTCACGAAGCTGAAAAAGGACACGGGAAAGTGGTATGAGTTCCATAAGAGCTCCACTCACAACACAAGTGAGTGTCAGGCCAAGTAGTCAATGGTGGCCGAGCTAAAGGTTTCAGAATCAGATGCATGTTTCAACTCTGAGTTAGAACTTCACAAGGGGAATGACAAAGGGAAGAATATTATTGATGCGGAACCCAATGCCAACATTGCCACCACGAAGATCCAGAAGGAGGATCTCAAAGATCCAGAGGAGGAGGAGAGTCTCTTCCACTCCCAAATGTGGGTAAAGGGCTCCCCGCTACAGTTCATTGTCAACAGCAAGAGCCAAAAGAACCTCATTTTGATAGAGGTCGTGAAGCAACTGGGTTTACCGACCACAACGCATCCACAACAGTACACCATCGGGTGGCTTCACCAAGGATAGGATCTTCGCGTTAGCCAACAGTGTCGCCTTCCACATAACATCAAGCCCTTCACAGATGAGGTATTGTGTGACATTGCTCTCCTTCAATTTTGTGATGTATTATTAGGACAACCATACTTGTGGAAGTGACATGTTGTGTGTGAATCAAGGCCTCGTGCTGTTATTGTTACTTTGGGAAATAATTTTTACAGGATACCTGAGTTAGCACCGCCTACCACCATCTCTTTGGTTACTACAAAACAATGCAGTAAGCTCATTTCAAAAACTGGGAATTTTTTTCTAATGATACGCCCTCAAGGAAACAAGAAGACAGTGGCCACGACCTACAGGCAGGGCCCCTCCGTACAACAACTATAGATGGACAAGGTTGTGGAGGAGTACGAGGACATCTTCACCTCCCCGTAGGGGTTCCCCTACACTTTCAGGTCAAGCACTCCATCGATCTAACCCCTGGTGTGCTGCTACCCAATGAACTAATCTATCGGTGCTCCATTCTAGAGAACATGAAATCAAGAGGTAGATTTAGGAGCTACTATAGAAAGGTCACATCTATCCGATTTCATCGCCCTGTGGGAACCTGATCATGTTGGTACAAGAGAAGGATGGGACTTGGAGACTCTGTATTGATTATCAGGTGTTGAACAAGATCACTGTTCGTAATAAGTACCCAATCCCACGGATTGATGACCTCCTGGACCAACTGAAGGGGGTCAAATATTTCAGCAAGATCAATCTGGAGTTAGGATATCACCAGGTACCAATGGAACCCTCCGATGTGTGGAAGACTGCCTTCAAAGCTAAGGGGGGCCTTTTCGAATGGTTGGTTATGCCTTTCAAATTGACGAATGCTTCTGCAACCTTCATGAGGGTAATGGATGACAATTTGCGGCCATTCACTAACTCATTTGTAGCGATATACTTGGATGATATCTTGATCTTCAGCTAGAGTTGGTAAGAGCACCTCCACCACATCCGACAGGTTCTCCAAACACTGCAACAACACAAGTTATGTGCCAATTTGGAGAAATGCACTTTTGGTATGACCCAGGTTCAGTATCTGGGATACATTATTGATGAACATGGGGTGCATGTGGATCCAACCAAGATCCAATTCATTCGGGATTGGCCATCAGAGCTATGCAACTTTCTAGGTCTTGCCAACTTCTACCACAGGCTCATGTTGGGATTTTCTCATATCACTTAGCCCTTAAGTCAAGTCACCAAGGGAGGAGCGAAAGAAAAATTATTTTGGTCTGAGTCTCAACAGAAGGCATTCACAGAGTTGAAAGATCACCTCTGATCGACACCAGTGATCACATTACCAGACTTGCAACAACCATTTGAGGTCGAGATAGGTACCTCTAACTATGCTATTGGGGCAGTCCTTACTCAACATGGACATCCAGTGGCATATCACAGTGAGACACTTTCAGACACAGTCCAAAAGTATCCCACTTATGACAAAGCGATGTATTCCATTGTGCAGGCCTACCGACAATGGAAGCATTACATTTTGGGGAAGGAAATGGTCATCCACATAGACCACCAACCCGTGCAGTTCATATAGACCCAAGGGAAATTGCAGAATGATCACCATGAGAAGTGGTCCACATACCTACAGTAGTTCCATTTGAATATCAAGTTTAAGAAGGGTAGCATTAATAATGTTGAATATTGCCTTAGTCGACCACCGATCATGGCTTTAACCACCGTGCTCAATTCTTGTGGGCATGAGACTTCTGATTGGCCATTTCTCTACAAAAGTGACCCAGAATTCAGCCACACATACCAGACCCTCTTGGAGGGTTAGCATGTTCCATATTTTCACCTCCAGGATGCCCTGTTATGCCACCTGGGTCACCTTTGTGTTCCTTCAAGCGAGCATACCAAGATGATTTGGGAAGCACACTACAGTCGAGTTGCTAGGCATTTCGGGGTCGAGAAAATAGTGGCAGTATTGTAGAAGTATTTCTATTGGTCGAATCTTACACAAGATGTCGGGAAGTACATCAGATCATGCACTACCTGTGCCATTGCCAAACCAACCATTAAGAAGCAAGGCTTCTATACCCCGCTTCCTACAATATATGAATATGCACATATACCAAAACTGCTTTTCCTCAATGGACAAACAAGGAAGGATACATAGCCTGCATCTGATCAACCATCTCCCATATAGCTTCATTGGGCCCAAAGTGCTTCCACTGCACTTTAACCTACTCGATTTCTCGATTCTGGAGCATGAGCATCTTTCTCTGCAAAATGCACTAAGAATCTGGATGGAATTCTCCTTCTGGTTCCACCTCCAATACAAACCAACCAATAACATGATCAACATAATTCACATATCTTTTAAGAAATGAAACATGGAAAACATCATGGACTTTCACTGCCAGAGGAAGTGCAAGTCGATAAGCCACTGGTCTAATCCTTTCAAGGATCTCAAAAGGCCCGTAATACTGAGATGTCAGCTTCACACATGACCAAATCCTTAAGGAGATCTTTTTGGGCTTGATGCACAAGTACACATGTTCTCGAACTTGAAACTCCTTACACAACCTATGTTGATCTGCATAACTTTTCTGCCTGTCCTATGTCGCCTTTAAATTCTTCTTGATTACTTACATTTCCTATTCCATTTATTCCAATCAACACCTTGTTCACTGGACCACTCCAATTGATGGTAGTATTACAACTCCTCCCATAGAGTGCCCCAAATTGACTCATCCTCAATGACTCTTGATACCCATTGTTTTAAGCATACTCAACCAATGGAAGATACTCTGCCCACTTCCATTGTTGATGTATCACATACATCCTCAACCTGTCCTCCAGAATTATGTTAACCCTCTCTGTTTTTCCATATGTTTAAGGATGATAAGTTGTTCTGAAACCCAAATCTGTACCCAAACCAGCGAACAACTACTTCCAAAACTTGGAAGTCAACTTAGCATCCATGTCTGATGCAATATTCTTCGAAACACCATGCAATATTACTACATATTTGATGAAGACCTATGCTACATCATTAGCTGAATAAGTAGACTTCATTAGAATGAAGTATGCTACCTTCATCAATCTGTCCACCACAACCATGATAGAATCATGTTGTATAGATTCCCTCAGCAAACCTATAATGAAATCCATGGAAATGACCTCCCATTTCCACTCTGGAATTGAAATAATTTTGTAGTAATACACATGAATTCTTACACTTTGCCTTTTCCTGTTGACAGTGCAAGCACATAGCCACAAACTATGTCACTTCCTTCTTCAAATTCGACCAATAGTAGAACTTACTCACTACTGTCAATGTCTTCTAATATCCTGGGTGACCTAAATACAACTTAGCATGAAATTCCCTCAATATAAGCTTCTTGAGCTCACTGTTGTCTAACACATAAGTCTTGTCCCTAAATCTCACGAAACCATCCACCATGAGAAGATAGTCCACATCCTAATCACTTGTATCCATTTGTAACCTGTGCCTAAGCTCCCTATACCTTTCATCCTGCTAACCTATATATAAGATCTAATCATGTAAATCCATCCCACAAGAACTCATAGCTACAATTTGATTTATCTGTATCCACCTGCTAAGAGAATTTGCAACCCTATTCTCATTTCCCCTGATCTCGAAATTGAACTCATTAAGCATGGCCAACCATCTAGCTTGGATGGCAATCATATTTGGTCGATCAAACACATATCTCAATCCATTGTGGTCACTCATCAATACAAATCTCTTGAAAATAAGGTAGTGTCTCCACATCTTTAATTCATGTATGATTGTTTCCAACTCAAGATCATGTGTAACATAACTATGCTTGTGCTCATTCAATTTCCTAGATTCATAACATACCACCTGTCCCTCCTGCATCAAGATGCCACCAAGTCCTCTCTTGAAAGCATATGTACACATACAAACTCTTTATCTAGATATGCAATCTTTAGAACTAGAGCATTCGTCAACAACTGCTTCAACTACTCAAACTAGTTGCACATTCTTCTGTCCATTCAAATTTCTTACCTTTCCTTTGCAATGATGTAATATGATAAGAAATATGTGAGAAGTTCTTGATGAACCTCCTATAATAACCCGCTAACCCCATAAATGACCTTACCTCATCACATTGCTAGGAGCTTCCCATTCCATAATAAATTCTATCTTTTTTGGATCCACTGTCATGCCTTCCTTGGAAACCACATGTCCCAAGTAATGTACCTTTGTCTAAAATAATCTGCATTTTCTAAGCTTGGTATACAACTTATGCTCTCTTATAAATCTCAACGTTGATGCTAAATGTTCAACATGTTCTTCCTCATTCTTAGAATATATCAATATATCATCAATGAACATAATAACGAACTTGTCCAAATAAGGAACATTAGTCAAACCAAATTGAACTACAACAAACTCATAATGCCAATACCTAGTCCAAAAAGCAGTCTTGTAGATATCCTCTTCTTTGATGCAGACTTGATGGTATCCTAATATCAGATTAATCTTCAATAACATTGTTTCTCCCTTCAACTAGTCAAATAAGTCATCAATCCTTAGCAATGGATACTTGTTCTTGATTGTCACCTCGTTCAACTGCCTATAATCAATACATAACCTGAGAGTACCGTCCTTCTTCTTTACAAACAATAATGGAGCAACCCAAGGTGATACACTTGGCCTAATGTATCCCTTGTCAAGAATTTCCTTCAATTGCAACTTCAACTCTACTAACTCTCGTGTGCTCATCTTGTATGGTGCCTTTGATGCTGGTATTTCCCTTGGTATCAAATCAATAGAAAAGTCCACTTCTATATGAGGCAGAAACTCTGAAATATCTAT
This sequence comes from Pinus taeda, assembly GCA_000404065.3. Classification (NCBI taxonomy): domain Eukaryota; kingdom Viridiplantae; phylum Streptophyta; class Pinopsida; order Pinales; family Pinaceae; genus Pinus; species Pinus taeda. The sequence continues at coordinate 73,553 of APFE031492005.1, read as the reverse complement.
AGGGAATACATCCTGAAACTCTCGTAAAAATGGGTGCCTTCTCAATACCTCCACATCCTCAATGTCCTTACCTTTATCACTAGAAATATGCACTGCAAATAACACACACCCTTTCCTATGACTACACTTTTCCTGCATAGTTGTAACCATTCTAATTGATGTTTCCTTCTTCTTACCCTATAAGATCCTCTATTTTCCATTTCATCCAAGCTCTTAATAGCCATGTGATTAAATTTTTAAATAATAAGCAGTGATGGCATGGAAAACAACGTCCGGACTGTGAACTGTTATCTCTTTTAGAATGCAACTAAATATTTTCTATAAAAACAATGTCCAGACTGTGAACTGGTATCTCTTTTAATATGAAACTAAATATTTTCTATGAGCATCAATTCAAATGCCTTCTCATTAATACATACAAAATATACACAAGCATCAATTATGATAATTCTAAATGGTATTTTATAGATTTCAAAATCCTTTAGACGATTAAATTAGCATAGATTTATGTTAACCCATTGTGTTTGTGAATTCATCACTATGGTGTACAAAATTCAATTATTCCTTGTAAAGTGGTTTCCAGTTGCCCATTGTGTTTGTGAATTCGTCACTATGGTGTACAAAATTCCGTTATTCCCTGCAAAGTAGTTGCTAGTTTGAAGAGAGTCACAATTAGTCTACTTAGTTTAAAGTATAGCCACAGTTAGTCTAGTTAGTGCAAGTACAAAATGTAAACAAAATGAAACAAGTGAACAATTAAGCAAAATATAAACATTGTTATCTCATAAATAAAAATAACAAAAATGGATGAATGATTCAAACAAAATCTTCTCTATTAATTTGGAAAATAGGAAATATAATGAAGTCCTGGAACAAAATCCTCTTCATTAATATGGTAAATAAGAAATACAATAAAGATCTGGTTAAAATACTTGGTAAATAGGAAATACAATAAATATCTGGTTAAAACAATCCAAGGAGCTTTTGGTGAGCACCTAATGCTCTGAATCTCTTTTGAATGGGTGTCCCTCTATCCAATATTTTTGTAAGGTCTTACTCTAAGGAGTTTCAGTGAGAACCTAATGCTTTGAATCTCTTTTAAATGGTTGTCCCTCTATCCGATCTTTTTGTAAGCTCTCTCTCTCCTTTCACAAAAGTAATAAGAAATTATGAAACGATCCTCTCTGAGTAAAGGGATGTTAGATGCTTTGGGAAATTCCTGCAACATAACCTTACCCTCAACTTCTTCTCTGCTTTCATCCCAATATGCTTAGTATTTAAAGGCCCAACTCAAATATTTGGCTCCTCCTAAATTTTTAATGTGGTTGGTGAGTGGAGGAAAGGCTTTACCCAATCATGCATGGATTTGTTTAAGAATGGGTGACAGAGTCTAAGAAACAAAATATCACTCAGTGTGATGTGTCAAATGGGCTATTGAGTTGACACTTTGATGGATCCATTTGACTATCAAAGGTAAACCCACAAGCAGCCATGCAAAAAAATTTTGAAGTCTTTCCATGGTTTAATTTCTTAAATGAATCTTTACAGACTTTAGATTTTTGGCTTCTTCATGATGTTCTTTGTCCCAAATCATACTACCTATACATGTTGTTTCCTATCATTGAGTGTAGGATAACATGTACAATTGAGTGTACAATTTTTCCATAATAACAATTTATCCCTAATGTATGAGGATGATATGAACTTAAACAGGAACACAACAAATTATAGATATAACCATAAATATAGAGATGCAACATAAATAACACTTCATTTAATTAATATCAAATAATGAAATATGCTTACAAACAAAATGGAAATAAGACTAGCTCGGGTGATGGTATCTTATCTCTAAGAAGAGTTGTGGCAGCTACATGCCTTTGAACTATGTTACAATGAGGCTCAGAAGCCTATTTATTATTGAGAAATAATGGAAAACCTAAACATCCAAAAACCTAAACCTAGGAGATGAAACACCAAAACTATGGGCCCCATTGGGTAAATTGGCATACGATCTCTGTTTGATGCACACAATACCTCCTTAGAAAGATCCATTCGAGGACTACAATTCTAAGTGGCCAATGTTGGTCACTGAGGTCGGCCCTAGTTTTCCCAAAAAATGTTGTTTAGGGCCTCAAAACAACTCTGGAAGTTCAACGCGTGAAAAATTGCCAAAAATAGTAAATTGTGATATGATTAAGGAAACTGAAAAATTGAAAGAGACAATGGGGGACTCCAAGTGGAATAGGTGGATGGCCACTAATATCCACCTGCATCAGTCCTCCCCACTTAGGAATCAATGGTATCCATTTCATTGAGTGCCTCCATGAGATGGGGAAACTTCTGTTGAACTTGGTCCCTGGTGAGCCACTTGCCTGGTGCAAAAGTTGGTTAAATTTGACAACCCGATATAGTTGGATCTTATGTTGGCGAGTGTTCTTGACTTTTGTGTCCATAATCCAGTCATTTGTGGCCATACATAGGTCTCGTGGCCATAAGAGTTGAGAAGAATAGCTAGTGCTCCAACTGGAGGTCAGCTAAGGTAGTCTACAACATTATTGGTACTGCCCTTTTTTCATTTAATATTTAAATGGAATTGTTGAAGATATGTAGACAAATCCTTGTGGCGATTGTTTTGAAACTTCCCTTGTGTCTTTATAAACTGAAGAGATCGGTGATTGGCATGGATGATCTTATCCTTCCCCATAATGTAATGCTTCCATTACTGGCAAGCCTATACGATGGAATACATCTCTTTATCATAGGTGGGGTTATTTTGAATTGTATCAGAAAGTATCTCACTATGATATGCCACTGGATGACCATGTTGGGTGAGGATTGCACCAATAACATAGTATGAGGTGTCTGTCTCGATTTCAAATGGTTTTTGTAGGTCTGGCAGTGTGAGTATCGGTGTAGAGTAGAGTCAGTGCTTCAACTCAACAAACGTTTTCTATTGGGACTTGGATCAAGAAAACTTTTCTTTCACCTCGCCCTTAGTAATTTGACTCAAATTCCAAGTGATATGGTAGAATACCAACACGAACCTCCAATAAAAATTTGCAAGGCCCAAAAAGTTTCGAAGCTCCATTAGAGTGATCAGGGCTGGCCAATCCTAATTATTTGGATGTTAGTCAGATCTACTTGCACGCCACGCTCATCTATGATGTAACCCAAATATTAGACATGGCTCATGCCAAAGGTGTATTTATCCAAGTTGGCACATAGTTTGTGTTGTCAAAGGGTTTGAAGGACCTTCCGAATGTGTTGTAAGTGTTCTTCCCAATGCTTGTTGAAGATGAGGACATCGTCTAGATAAACAACCATGAATGAGTTAGTGAAGGGCCACAAGATGTTATCCATTAGCCTCAAAAATGTAGCAAGGGAATTTTTCAACCTCAAGGGCATAACCAACCATTCAAAAAGGCATTCCTTGGATTTGAAGGAGGTCTTCCATACATATGTGGGCTCTAATAGAACTTTGTGATAGATTGACTTCAAATTGATCTTTTTGAAATACTTGGTCCCTTGAGTTGGTCCAAAAGGTCATCAATATGTGGAATTGGATACCTATTCCTAACAATGATTTTGTTTAGTTCCTGATAATCAATGCAGAACCTCCAAGTCCCATCCTTCTTCTGTACAAGTACAATCAGGCTCCTACAAGGTGAGGAACTTGGTTAGACTTGCCCTTTTTGCAACAACTCCTGGATTTTCCGCTTGATCTCTCCATTTTCCAGAATGGAGCAATGATATATTAACCTGTTGGGTAGAGGTGCTACGAGAGTCACATTGATTGAATGCTTGACCTGACAGTGCAAGGGTACCCCTGTGGGTGAGGAGAAGATGTCATTGTATTATTCCACGACCATATCCACCTACTTCTGCTGTGTGGGGGAACCCTTCCCAAGAGCCATGGATGTGGCTATGATATTCCCCTTACTTTGAGAGCGAATCAGAAATAAAACAAATTTCCTAGTCTGGGAGATGATCTTATTGCATTTCTTAGCAGAGATCAAAGAGATGGCAATAGGCGGGGCTACCTCTGGTATCTTGTATAGCTTACTACCAAAAGAAATAATAATAGAGTGGGGTCTAGAATCATATACATCATGCCACTTCCATAAGTATGGTTGTCCTAATAATACATCCCAAACTTCAAGAGGACAAACATGACACAATACCTCATCCATGAAGGGCTTCATGTTGTAGGGAAGGTGACACTGTTGGTTGACATGGAGATCTCGTCCTTGATGAAGCCAACCAATGATGTACGATTGTGGATGTTTTGTATTCAGTAGGCCCAGTCGCTTCACGACCTCTGTGGAAATGAGGTTCTTTTGGCTCCTTCTATCAATAATGAACTACAATGGAGAACCCTTCACCCACATATGAGAGTGGAATAGGCATTCCCCCTCCTCTGGATATTTAGGCTCAATCTTTTGAATCTTGGTGGTGGCCACAATTGCACTAGGCCCCACGTTAATGATTTGCTTCCCTTTTTCATTCCCCTTGTTGGGTTTTGAATCAAAGTCAAAACATACATCTGATTCGGAAGCCTTCAGCTCGACCACTAGTGATTGCTTGGCCCGAAACTCACTTGTGTTATGATTGGAGCTCTTATGGAAATCACAACACTTTCCTGTGTCCTTCTTTGTCTTCGTGATGTTTTTCTTTGCTTGCACCTTCAGTGGGTTATCCTGGGTCAGCCCACCTTGGCTTTTCCCTTTTCTCTATGGTTTGGGGGCGCCTTTCCCTTTCTTTGGGTTTGAAAATCCAAAGTCTCACTTTCTCTATTTAAACGTTTGCTCAATCTTGACAGTGTATCAGTACACCATGCTGAGAGAGGAGATGTCTAAGAACTCCATCTCATCCTCAATGTACCTTTGCAAGTAGCCACAGTACTTGAGTACCAAATATTTCTCAAAATCCTTTATACCCAACTTCATGTGAAGGGTATGAAAAATATTGGTAAAATTCGACATGTCTTGGTCCCTTCCCTACCACATCATGGTCCACTTTATGTATTTATCCTCATAGATCCCGATAGGGTAGTACTTCTCCTTGATGGAGTCTCAAAACGAATTCCAAGTGAGCATGGCCAAAAAGAATGAGTGTCTACTTTCATCCTTATTCTCATAGTAGGTTTCCACCAATCCTTGACATGGGGGGCGACTTTGAGAGGTGAAGAAGTAATATTTTCCTGGATGGAGAAATCATGAATAGAAAAATATCCTTCTAGCAGATTTAACCATTTATCTACGATGTCTGCATCTATCTAACCCTCAAATATGGGAATGTCAAAGTTAACTTGTACCTTAAAGGTTGTGGCACTTCCGGAGTAGCTGTTGTAAGGAGATGCATCGATCTTGGGTACTCACTGAAGGATCTGGGCAAAGTTGTCCATCATCGCATTCCTTTGTCACTCGAGAGCTTATTCGAGCTATATTTTGAAAGGATCATCTTCCCTCTCATTTTTCTTATCTTTCGCGATGACAGGCCATCAAGATTTGCGAATTTGGTCTTACAAAGGTTTGACCAGTTCACGCCCTAACTCCTTATATCCCGACCTCGTTGGGGACATGTAAAGAAAATAGAGAAATAGCGGACCACTCTGATATTACTAATCCAAAATTAAACATGAATGCAACAAATTATAGATATGACCATAAATACAAATATGCAGCATAAATTACACTTCATTTCATTAATATCAAATATTGAAATGTGCTTACAAACAGAATGGAAATAAGACTAGCTCAGACGATGGTAACTTATCTCTGAGAAGGGATGTGGTGGTTACATGCCTCTGAAATATGTTACAATGAGGCTCAAAGGCCTATTTATTATTAAGAAGTAATGGAAAACCCTAAACATCAAAAATCCTAACCCTAGGAGATGAAGCACAAAAACTATGGGCCTTGTTTGGGTAAATTGGTACATCAACTTTTTGGGGTCATAACTTTGGCATACGATCTTTGTTTGACGCACATAATACCTCATTAGAAATATCTATTCAAGGACTACAAATTTTGTGTGGCCAACATTGATTGTTGTCCCATGTTGGCCCCAGTTTTCCAAAAACAATCGTTTAGGGCCTTAAAATGGCTTTGGAAGTTTAGGACTCGAAAAATTGCCAAAAATATTAAATTGTGCTACGATTAAGGAAACTAAAAAAATTGAAAGAGACAGTGGTGGGGTCCAAGTGGAATAGGAGGCAAACCACCAATATCCACTTGGATTGGAGGAACTGAAAAACATCACGTTTCTTACACCTAATGATGAGTCCTATTGACTATTGGAGAGAGAGTGTGTGTATTCTGTGGAGAGAATTGAGGGGGTCCTTCAGAAGAGGCAATAGAATCCAATGCTACTAGAAAATTATATATACAAAAAAATGTTTGTAGAGGGCCAACATTTCCCATGTTTGTGACAATTCCTTTGACTTAACATGTTTTAGATACATAGGATAAATCTTGTCAAAAATGTTAGAATACTTGATTTTTTGTGTATTGAAGTAGATGACTGCATCACCCTCAAGAGCGTCTCATTCAAGAGGCTTGATGTGAATATTCCTAGGAATCAGATAAAGGGAACTACTAAAGAGATATTGTTTTTTATACATGGGTATTCAACTGGATGAAAGAGTTGCAATAGTCACAAAGTGTGATTACCTCTAATCTGAAATATGAGTTGTGGTCGAACATCAAAGGGTTGATGGAACCAACAGGAAATGATCTTCCCGTCAACATATAATGAGAGGAAGACTAAGGTACTGCTTTGATCCTAGAAAGTGGTAGTTGATGTCAAAGGAAGGGAAGAAGTGACCATCTATAAAAGTGATTTTCTAGGAAATATTCTTAAATATAGTACAAGTATCAGATCATGTAATGGTGACAAAGGCATATCAACTGAGGTTAATGGAATGTATGAAGGTTATGAACTTCCAAAGGTTGTAGCTTTTAGTGTAAAATGGATTGGAAACAATATGATGTTTTGGTATGAAGTGGCATTGGGACACATCATAAGATCAATATTTGACAAATGGAATATTTAGAATGAGCTCCAACCAAGAGTGACTAGGGACATCTATCGAGTAGTGGACATGAAAATATGGATGAGAATCCTACTTCCATAAAAAACCTTCGTATATTTTCCAAAAGAATCAAAATTTGGTTGGGGATGTACAAGACAGGTGCCCAAGTGTGCAGTAACCTATGCGATGATATAAAGGGTGAACTGTAGAGGGTGGGGGCCCCTTTGGCTGGTCTTAGTGTGGGGTAAGTGAAATGGAGGAGATCGTGCAAATGGTCTACTATTGTATGGAGATGTAGAGGGATAAATGCATAATGCAATAGTGCATTCATAATAATCAAACAAGTGGATTCCTTGGAGAGGGTAGGAAGCCATAATATGAGAATGATTATGATGTCATCTTACATATCATGTGAGTGGAAGAATCTCGGGAAACAAAAATATTATCATGGACCCTAGTAATGAAACATGGGAACTACTTAATGGGGAAATCCATGGAAGGAAAGACACTATTGACTCATGAAAACGTTTACCATATGTGCATAGAGGGTAATGATAAGCATGATAAACTATGAAAGGGCCCTATGACTAACTTGGAGGAAGTGATATGAGTACATGCATTTTTTTAAGGAGGAGCCTATCATTCTAGTGAGAACTTACACCTTGAAAGATGATTTTCCAGTGTCAAGATGAGGTTCCATGCTGAAATGAAAAGTAACATGCAAACTTGAAACCAATACCTTTCATGAAATCAACACTAAAATATGATTGATAAAATGTAAAATATATATGTAACAAAAAAACAATAAGGTGTGCCTAATGGGTACCTTGAGTATCCATTTTTTGGCACGTTGAAGTGAAGCTACCATTGTGAAGTATGATATGTCATGATCCTGAACAATTTTGAAAATAGAACTCATGGGCACTTGTATGAGTGCCCAAAAGATTAGGAATGAGGGATATATAAGGTTGGTGGGGTCCAATATGCCACCTCATTTGTGTTTTAGAGTTTTTTTAGGTTTCTAGACTGTGGGCCCTCTTGCTACTATTTACGATCTACTAAAGTGTTCGATTGAGCTGAGTTTAGAGATGGGTGGGTCCTAGTCTAGAGTAGTTAGGTACTGGACTGAGATGGTCCAATCATGGTGGTAATCAAACCTCCATATCATATTGGATACCCATATGCAAACATGGACTTCCAAGGTGACCCGTACATGGGGTTTCCCCCAGATGTGGCATGGGGTGAATCATGTATGTGGTAGCTATGATTTTATTTGTATTTATTTTATTTATGATTTTTATATGTATGTGTTCTGATATCATTTTTTTTCTTTTGCAGATATGGGTCCTTGAGTCTGAAAATAGGTGTTTGTATGAGACCTCCCAGTAGGTAGTTGACATGTAGTAGGACGAGGGCTTGTTGGATAGGTTCAACTTGCAAAGTGGCAGCCCAAGGGACCTTCTATACTACAACAATGACCATGACTGAAGGTGATAGACTTGGCCCCCCCTGTAGAGAGATATGTTCATGTATAATGTAACACCCTCCTCCCACATTTACCCAAGCTAATCGGCAAACCGGGGTAGATATGTGACAAAGAGTTACAATGATATGATTCAACTCCCCATGTATAGTTAAGGAAGTGGAACTGACTAGAAAATACCAATCTAGCCTTCCTCAAGAGCTACAATACCTTCAGGAGACAACCAACCCCTCCAAGTGCCCAACCCCTGATACAACTTGATGTTTTGTTGTTCTAGACCCCCATTCTCTCCCATGGAAATCCCTCCATGTGACGGAGACCCTCCATTCACTCCCACAACAAGGAATCCATATAACTGTGGCCTTTTACAAGAAGTTTTGTGCTAGGTGCCCTAAATTTTGAGCCACTTTTTCAAGGTTAGGACTCAATCATCTACCCAGAACATCATGAAAAACTTCCAGAATTGATAAGCAATAATGAAATAATGCTACTAATGGAAAAACTTGAACAAGGACTTCAACTTACCCCTACCATCCATGGAAGACATTTTGTTAAACATATCATAAACATGTAATATACAGGTCATAGCAAGAAATAGGAACATATGGATCTCATAATTATCTGAGAATCATCAAGGAGTATTGATGTCTCTTCCCAATAATTGAATAGTGATCTATTAGGCCATTCATTCATTAATATTTCATCTACTAACCAAAACATGATGAGAGCCATTCATCAAGATTGTCATAAAAGATGCTCATGACTAGCAAATAACCATAGATATATCAATGATGAAACAACCATCAAATCCACATAATGAGAAGCACATTTACTCATGAAATACCAAAGGAAAAGGAGCTCTTATTAACATATGAAAATTCAACCAAGTCAAGGACTTTAACATACCACCCAACCATAGATTGAGTTGAACCGAATCTATCTTTCAGCCAATCACCCCCATGCCATATTCCAAGCGTGAATGTGGGATCTCAAGGAATAAATCAAGAACGCCAAACCAAGGCTTCTAGTGACCAAACCACCTCAACCCTCAACCAGTGATTCTAGCTCATGGTCAAGCATCACTAACCATCACCAAATTAGTCTCTACCAAAGTTTTCCAAGGCTCCAGATAATTTTTTCCAACCAAGGTTTCCAATCCTAGGAATTCAACCCAAGCATGTATTCAACCAGGGCTTCTAGGACTAGTAACTCAAACCATAAATGGATCGAGAGAATTTTTCCAAACAGGGCTTCCAGGACTAGTAACACAACCCATCAAGGGCTCTAGAGCATTTGTCCAATGAAGGATTCTAGGACTAGTAACTCAACCCAAGTTGTTACATGGATTCCATAATGTTTATCCAACCAAGGCTCTAGGAACTAATAACTCAACCCACAACCAAAGGAACATGAGCACCAATTAGGAAAAAAATATAAAAACCACAATGCCATGGCTATTTGGGAAATGGAAAGGCTAGGCAAAACCACTATCAATCCAAGCAATATTCCATGCCAATGAAAAGTCACAACCAAGAAACCACATGCATGTGCCATGCATGCCAAACATTGCAAGGAAATCATACATGACATTAAGTACCTGCAAGAAAAATATGTTGTAGTTGTTGATCTTTTTGTCCTCTTGTGATTTCCTACTTTTCCTTTTCCTCCTTGCTCCAAATCCCAAGTATGCCACACTCCTCCAATAGTGCTCCAAGAAAAACCTAAGTGTCCAAGAGTATGAGAGAGAGGGAGAATAAAAGAGAGAGATCTAAGCTAAAACTAGCAAAAAAGGTTATGAAATGATCCTCAGAAGCCTTTTTATCATTGAGGCCTCTATTTTCTTCGTTTTCCATTATTTTCCTCTATTTTCCTTCTCACATGCAACTTGTGACCTTCCACCTTCCTTTTCCCCTATTTTCCACTATTTTCATAAATAAAATCCCAATTAATGCCTCATGCTTTTCCATTGCCTTTTCCAATTTCCATAGCCATTAATTAATCACAAGTGATCCTCACCACTATGCTTTTGCCCAACATTCAGCTTGGAATACATGTCCCATGACCTTGGTTATTGTTTTGCCTTTATTAGCTTTATTACATGGATTTTTAACCCAAAGCTATTAGAGGCCCCTCCCCCTTAGGGAAACACTGTCCTCAATGTTCAATGACACCTATAACTAGCAAGACCATTGAAAAGAAAAACATACTACCCATTGAGCTTTATAGCTTAGCTCATTGCAGTTTTTACAATGAACATCCTGCTAAAAAGAAAACCAACATGAAAAACATAACAACATGACACCCATACCACTTATTGGAGCTTTATAACACAACTCATTACAATATTTACAATGACAACCATATATAAATATGTACATATACCAAAACTACTTTTCCTCAATCGACAAACAAGGACGGATACATATCCCACATTTGTTCATCCATATTCCATGTAGCTTCATCAAACCCAAAGTGCTTGCACTACACTTTAACTTGTTGTTCAGTTCCAGAGCATGACCATATTTCTTTGCAAAATGCATTGAGGTTCTAGATGGAATTCTTCTTCTAGTACGATGTATAATATAGACCAATCAATAACATGATCAACATCATTCACATATCTTTTAAGCAACAAAACATGGAAAACATCATGGAATTTCATTATCAAAGGAAGTGCAAGTCGATAAGCCATAGGTCCAATCCTTTCAAGGATCTCAAAAGGCCTGCATTACTGAGGTGTTAGCTTCGCACATGACCCAATCCTCAAAGAGACCTTATTGGGCTTGATGAGTAGGTACACATGTTTTCCAACCTGAAACTCCTTAAACAACATGTGTTGATCTACATAACTTGTATGTCTTTTATATGCTGCCTTTAGATTCTTCTTGATTACTTGCATTTCCCATTCCATCTCTACCAACATGTATGGTCCAATCAACACCTTGTTCAATGGATCACTCCAACTGATTGGAGTATTACAACTCCACCCATAGAGTGTCTCAAATGGACTCATCCTCAGTGAATCCTGATACTCATTATTGTAAGCAAACTCCACCATTGGAAGATACTCTTCCCACTTCCTTTGTTGATGCATCACATACATCCTCAACATGTCTTCCAGAATTATGTTGATCATCTCTATTTTTCCATCTTTCTATGGATGATAAGTTGTATTGAAGGCCAATTTTATACGAAAACCTATAAATAATTCCTTCAAAAACTTGGAAGTGAACTTAACATCCCTGTATGACATAATATTCTTCGGAACACCATGCAATATTACTACATCTCTCATGAAGACATGTACTACATCATTAGCTGAATACATAGACTTCACTTGAATGCAGTGCACTACCTTTGTCAATCTTTCCACCACAAACATGATAGGATCATGTTGTCTATATGTCCTCGATAAAACTGTAATGAAATCCATCGAAATGACCTCCCATTTCTACTTTGGAATCAAAATCAGTTGTATTAATCCACCTAAATGCTTACACTCTGCCTTTACTTGTTTACATTCCAAGCACATAGCCACAAAATCTACCACTTCCTTCCTCAAATTCGACCAGTAGTAGAACTACTTCACCATTGTCAATGTCTTCTAATATCTCAAGTGACCTAAATACAAGTTAGCATGAAATTGCATCAAGATAAGATTCTTGAGCTCACTGCTGACCGACATCATGAAACCATCCGCTATGAGATGATAGTCCACACCTTGATCATCTATATCCTGTTGTAAAATGTGCCTAAGCTCCGTATACCTGTCATCTTGTTGACTTGTATCTAAGACATGATCCTGTAATTTCGTCCCATAAGAAATCATAGTTGCAACCTGATTTACTTGTATCTTCCTTTTAAGAGAATCTACAACCATATTCTCCTTTCCCTTAATGTACTTTATCTCTAAGTCAAACTTACTAATCATAGCCAACCATCTAGCTTGCTTGGCATTTAGATTTGGTTGGTCAAACAAGTATCTCAATCCATTGTGGTCGCTCATCAATACAAATCTCATGCTAAAGAGGTAGTGTCTCCACATATTTAGTGCATGTGTGGTTGCTGCCAACTCAAGATAATATGTAACAGAATTCTTCTTGTTCTCATTCAATTTCTTGGATTAATAACATACCAGCTATCCCTCCTGCATCAAGACTCCAACCAAGTCCTCTCTTGCAAGCATTTGTACACATTGCAAACTCTTTATCTGCATGTGCAATCTTTATAACTAGAGAATTCTTCAACAACTACTTCAACTGCTCAAAACTAGTTGCATATTCTTTTGTCCATTCAAATTTATTACCTTTCCTTTGCAATGATGTAATAGGAAAAGAAATATGTGATAATTTCCTAATGAACCTCCTGTAATAACTTTCTAACCCAATAAATGAACTTACTTAATCCACATTCCTAGGAGCTTCCCATTCCATAATAGATTTTATCTTTTCTAGATCTGTTTTTATGCCTTCCTTGGAAACCACATGTCCCAATTAATGTACCTCTGTCTAAAAGAAACTAATTTTGCTAAGCTTGGCATACAACTGATTCTCTCTTAGCAATCTCAATGTTAAATTTTCAGTAGGTTCTTCTTCAATACTAGAATATATCAGTATATCATCAACGAACACAATAACAAACTTGTCCAAATAAATATGAAACACACTATTCATCAAGCACATAAAAGTAGTCAGAGCATTAGTCAAACCAAATGGAACTACAACAAACTCATAATGCACATACCTAGTCTAGAAAGAAGTATTTTATATATCCTCCTCTTTGATGCATACCTGATGGTATCCTGATCTCATATCAATCTTTGAGAACATTGTTGTTCACTTCAACTGGTCAAACAAGTCATCAATCCTCAACAAGAGAAACATGTTCTTGATCATCACCTTGTTCAACTACCTATAATCAGCATAACCTGAGAGTACTATCCTTCTTCACAAACAACATTGGTGCACCCCAAGGCGATACACTTGGCTTAATGTATCCCTCGTCAAGAATTTCCTTCAACTCTACTAACTCTAGTGTGCCCATCCTGTATGGTGCCTTTGATGTTGGTGTTTCCCCTGGTATCAACTCAACAAAAAATTCCACTTCTCTATGAGGCAGAAACTCTTAAATATTTGCGAGGAATACATCCTAAAACTACTGTAAAACTAGGTACTTGCTCAATACCTCTGCATCCTCAATACTCTTACCTTTTTTACTAGAAATATGCACTGCAAATAACACACACCCTTTCCTACGACTGCACTTTTCCTACATAGATGTAACTATTCTAACTAATGTTGCCTTCTTCTTACCCTACAAGATCTTCTATTCTCATTTTCATCCAAGCACTCAATAGCCTTGTCATAACGATCCACCTTTGTCCTATGAAGATACAACCAGTCCATGCCCAACAACATACTGTATGATCCCAATGGAACCACATTCAAATGCGATGATGTAGGCATACCATTCATCTCAAATGCATAAGCTCTTACTTAGTGATGGACTCTTTTCTTAGTACCTATAGCCAATTGCACTAAATAAGATTTTGCATGCACTTCTTTATTCAAGCCACACTTATCCACAAGGTCAGGATTAACATAACTATAATTAGATCCAGTGTCAATCAAAATAGAAACAACTTGATCAAAAAGCTTATCGTCCATCTCAATAATAGATTCTTGGTGATACGCATGCCTGTTATCCAACATTGCATAAATCTGAGGAATACTTTGTCCAACATCCCCCACTTTCTTTGCCTCCTAAGCATTGTATATTTGCGATCTACCACCCTAATGTTGTGGAAAATATCTCCTACGATGATCTTTGCCACAAGTCCAACACTGTAAAGGCTTCCTTCTGTCACCCTTGTTATTCTCCTCAAGCTAAAATACCTGCCCTTCTTCATATGCATTAAACTTCTTAGGTGGTACTGCATTATCTTTGTTACATGTGTCCTGAGGTCTAGCTTGCTTCTTATCCCATTTTCCTTTATTCTTCTCATTACATTTCCAATCCTACTTAGTTTAAGATCTATGCTTTGATTTCTCATAACAATGCTTTAGCTTTATGATGGATTCCTCGAATGATATAGTCTCATCAAAATCAATCCTAACTTTGAATGCTACCAACAAACCACTAGTGAATATTTGAATCTTCGCTTTCGCCTCCTTCAAATAAGGCATATACCTCAACAACTCCAAGAATTTGCTATTTTTCTCCTCGCCGGTCATGGATCCCATCTTCAGCTCATAGATTTATTTTTCCCTATCATTATAATATTTCTCTAATAGATACTTATTCCTAAAAAGTCTCTCAAACTCATTCCAAGTCATCTTTTCTTCATGAATACCTCTAACATTCTTTAAATCTTCCCACAAAATATTTTTTTTCTCTTTAATACCAAACATATATATTCTAGCCTTCATGTTATCTGAGTAATCATGCAATCTGAAGAACTTATTCATCCCGAGCAAACACAATTTTTCATCTTATGACTTCTTCATTTTTCCATAAAATGTAGGTGCCTTTTATTTCTTGAACTCATCTGGAAAATATCCCCTGTCAGTCCTCCTATAAGGATGATAACAATGATGACTATGATACCTATCTGAACCAAAACTAGACTAATGCCTATATCCACTGCTTCATCTATTTAATGTATCCAAGAACCTTCCATCTCTAACCATGTCATCTCTATCCTACTTGTGCCCACCATGAGACATGCTACCATATTCTCCATTAGTCATGTCATCATGTTCATGAATGATCCTAAGTGATCCCTATCTTTACAATTTCAAGAAGCTCTAAAGGATAATTGCAATAACCTCAGCTTGTTTCTCCTATACCCTGGCAAGACTCTTTGTGACTGAGTGATTCTGTCATTATCTGCTTTACAATTTCTTATTTCTGCTTTCAAGCTTTGTAAAGTGTCTATTATGTCAAGACAGTACCCATCACCATGATGTCGATATGACCTATGGGGGTATTCTCGTGAACTGTAGTCTACCATTTTTTATTCATCTTTTATCTTCTTCTTCCTGCAAGGTATATCATGTCAGATATACCAAATCATAAACAAACCAACGTATCTCAGTATAGTTCAGGGGATGATATATCATCTACAAAACCAACCAGATTAGCACAATACATGTATAATCATAATCATCACAATATATAGAAATCATTTCAACCGCTATCCAGTTATCATGTACGACGGTATAACCATGAAAATGCATCCATAACCACATGTAGACACTTGCATGCATGAAAAATACATAATCTACATGCATTCATGATGACTAGATGCGACAACGATCACCATCAACAATAACACAACTGAAACAATGACCACCACCATGCATACACAAAAAGCACATATACCACAAGCATAAGAAGAAATATGCAACCAACATGTATGCATGACAAAGACCTTCTTCCCATCCAATCCAAGGGGTGAATCGTGCTCTAATACCAATCTATAACACCCTCCTCCCACATTTACCCAAGCTAACCGGCCAACTAGAGTAAACATGTGACAAAGAGTTACTATGATATGATTCAACTCCCCATGTACAGTTAAGGAAGTGGAACCGAGAAGACAATATCATTTTGACCTTCCCGAGGAGCTACAAAACCTTTAACAGACAACCAACACTTCCAGGTTCCCAACACCCGAGACAACATTATGTTTTGTTGAACTATACACCTAGTCACTCCCATGGAAAGCCTCCATGTGACTGTTACCCTCTATTCGCTCCCATAACAAGGAATCCATGTGATTGTGGCCTTTACAGGCAGTTATATGCCAGTGGCCTCAAATTTTGAGCCACTTTTTAAGGGCTAGGACTTAGGCCTCTACCCATAACTTCATAAAACTTTGAGAATTGATAAGTAACAGGGAAATAAGGCTACTAATGCAAACACTTTAACAAGGACTTGACATAACCCCTACCATCCATGACAAACATTTCATCAAACATACCATAAAGATGTAATCTACAGGTCATAACAACATATATGAACATAGGGATCTCATACTTATCTAAGAATTGTCAAGGAGGAATGATGTCTCCTCCCACTACCTTCATAGTTATCTATTAGGTCATCCATTCATTAATATTTCATCTACTAACGAAAACATGATGACAACCATTCATCAAGATTGTCATAAAACATGATTATAACCAACAAATAGCCAAACATATATCAATGATGAAACAACCATTAAAGCCACGTAATGACAATCACATTTACTCATGAAATACCAAAGGAAGAGGAGCTCTTATAAACATATGCAAATCCAACCAATTCAATCACTTTCAAATACCCCCCAACCATATATTGGGCTAAACGAAATCTCTCTTTTATCCAATCTCCCTCACACCATATTCCAAGCATGAATGTGGGATCTCATGGAATAAACCAAGAACACTAAGCTAGGGCTTCTAGAGGCAAAACCACCTCAACCCTAAACCAGTGGTTCCACCTCACAGTAGGACATCACTAACCATCACCAGATCAGTATCGACTGAGATGTTCAGGGCGCCAGGGAATTTTTTCCAACGAAGGCTTCCAGGACTAGTAACTCAACCCACAACTGCTGCTGGGCTCGAGAGCATTTTTCCAACTAGGGCTTCCAGGACTAGTAGCCTAATCCACCAAGGGCTCTAGAGAATTCGTCCAACCAAGGATTCTAGGACTAGTAACTCAACCCAAGTTGTTATAGGGCTTCCAAAGCGTTTGTCCAACCAAGGCTCTAGGAACTCATAACTCAGCCCAAAATCAATGGATCATGAGCACCAACCCAAAAGAAGAGATAAAATCCACAACACCATGGCTATCCAGGAAATGGAAAAGCTAGGAAAAACCATTGTCAGTCCAAGAAATCCTCCATGCCAATGACAGATAATAATCAAGAAACCACATGCATGCCAAGGCTAGCAAATAAATCATACATGCAATTCGGTACCTGCAAGCAAAACCCGCTATATCTACTTAGCTCATTGTCGTCTTGCACTTTCCTACTTTTCCTTTGCCTCCTCACTCCAAGTCCCAAGTATGCCACACTCCTTCAAGAGTGATCCAAGAAAAATATAATTGTCCAAGAGTATGAGAGAGAGAATAGAAGATAGGGCTCCAAGCTAAAATTGAAAAAAAAGGTTGTGAATTAATACTCAGAAGCCTTTTTATCATTGAGACATATATTTTCTTCATTTTCCACTATTTTCCTCCATTTCCCTTCTCACATGAAACCTATGACCTTTCAACTTCCTTTTCTCCTACTTCCCATTATTTTCATCAATAAAATTCTAATTAGTGCCTCATTCTTTTCCAAATCCTTTACCATTTTCTTTGCCAATTTCCATAGCCATTAATTAATTACAAGTGATCCCCATCACTATGTTTTTTTCCCAACATTCAACTTGGAATACGTGTCCCATGATCTTGGTTATTATTTTAACTTTCTTAACTTTATTACATAGATTTTGAACTCGAGCCTTTTACATACCCCTCCCCCTTAGGGGAACACCATCCTTGGTGTTCAATGACACCTACAACCAGTAAGACCGCTAAAAAGAAAAACATACTGCCCATGGAATTTTATAACATAGCTTGTTGCATTATTTAAAATGAACAACCCGCTGAAAAGAAAACCAACATGACGTCCATATCGTTTAATGGAGCTTTATAACATAGCTCATTGTTGTATTTACAATGACAACCATATATAAATATGTACATATACGAAAACTTGTTTTCCTCAACCAGAAAATAAGGAAGGATACATAGTCCACATTTGATCAACCATCTCCCATGTATCTTCATGGGGCCCAAAGTGCTTCCACTACACTTTAACTTGCTCAATTGCTCGATTATGGAGCATGAGCATCTTTCTCTACAAAATGCAATGATATTTTAGCTGGATTTCGCCTTCTAGTTCCACCTATAATGCATACCAATCAATCACATGATCAACATCTTTCACATATCTTTCAAGTAATAAAACATGGAAAACATCATGGAATTTCACTATCAGAGGCAATGCAAGTCAATAGGCCATTGATCTAATCCTTTCATGGATCTCAAAAGACCCGCAATACTAAGGTTCCAACTTCGCACATGACCCAATCCTCAAGGAGCTCTTCTTTGTCTTGATGTGCAAGTACACATGTTCCCCAAACTAAAACTCCTTAAATAACCTGTGTTGATCTACATAAATTTTCCCTCTATACTATGTTTCCTTTAGATTCTTCTTGATTACATGCATTTCCTATTCCATCTCTACCAACATGTCCAGTCCAAGCAATATCTTGTTCAGTTGATCACTCCAACTAATGGGAGAATTACAACTCTGCCCATAGAGTGCCTCAAATGGATTCATGCTCAATGACTCTTGATACCCATTGTTGTAAGAAAACTCAACTAGTGGAAGATACTCTTCCCGCTTCCATTTTTGATGCATCATATACATCCTCAACATGTCCTCCAGAATTATGTTTGTCCATATGTCTGCAGATGATAAGTTGTGTTGAAGGCCAACTATGTACCCAAACCTACAAATAACACCTTCAAAAACTTGGAAGTGAACTTAGCATCCCTGTCTGACACAATTTTCTTCGAAACACCATGTAATCTTACCACATCTCTGAGGAAGGCCTCTGCTACATCATTAGTTGAATAAGTAGACTTCACTAAAATGAAGTGCGCTACCTTTTTCAATTTTTCCACCGCAACCATGATAGAATCATGTCGTCTAGATGTCCTCAGAAAACCTATAATGAAATCCATGGAAATGACCTCCCATTTCCACTCTTGAATCTAAATCAGTTGTAGTAATCCACCTGGATGCTTACACTTTCCCTTTACCTATTGACATTCCAAGAACCTAGCCATAAACTTCGCCACTTCCTTCTTCAAAATTGGCCAGTAGTAAAACTCCTTCACCACTATCACTGTATTCTAATATCCTGGGTGACCTGATTACAACTTAGCATGAAATTCTCTCAAGATAAGATTCTTGATCTCACTGTTGTCCAGCACATTGATCTTTTCTCTAAATCTCACAATATCATTCACTGTGATACAATAGTCCACAACCTGATCATCTATATCCTGCTATAACCTGTGCCTAAGCTTCCTATACCTGTAATCCTACTAACCTATTTGTAAGACCCAACCTTGTAAATCCGTCCCACAAGAACTCATAGTTATAATGTGATTTACATGTATCTACTTGATAAGGGCATATGAAACCTTGTTCTCCTTTCCCTTAATGTACCTAATTTCGAAGTCGAACTCATTGATTGTGGGAAACCATCTAGCTTGCCTAACATTCAGACTTGCTTGGTCAAAAAAGTATCTCAATCTACTGTGATCACTCATCAATACAAATCTCCTTCCAAGAAGGTAGTGCTTCCACATCTTTAATGCGTGTATGATCACTTCCAACTCAAGATCATGTGTGACATAATTTTGTTTGTGCTCATTGAATTTCCTATATTCATAACATACCAACTATCTGTCCTACATCAATAATCCACCATGTCCTCTCTTGCAAGCATCTATATATGCTACAAACTCTTTATCCAGATATACAGTCTTTATAACTAGAGAATTTGTTAGCAACTACTTCAACTGCTCAAAACAAGTTTCACATTCTTTTGTCCATTCAATTTTCTTACCTTTCCTTTGCAATGATGTAATAGGATAAGAAATCTGTGAGAATTTCTTGATAAACCTTTTGTAATAACCCGTTAACCCGATAAATGACATTACCTCATCCACATTCCTAGGATCTTCCCATTCCATAATAGCTTTTATATTTTTCGGATCCACTGCTATACCTTCTTTGGAAACCGCATGTCCCAAGTAATGTACCTATGTCTGAAAGAAACTTCATTTGCTAAGCTTGGCATACAACTTGTTCTTCCTTAAGAAACCAATTTCCTAGCTATAGAGAAATTGTGCTTAAGACATTAATAAATATTATTTTTTGCCACTTATTTGTCACTTAGATATATGTTGTGTTCTCAAATGAAGGACCTGGAGGCTTGGTTTTTTACTCTCAATACTTAGGTGACAAGGAAATATCGGAATGCCATTTGATTAGCTAAATATGAAGGATAAATGAAGAAAGCTTGAGGAAGTTAAAAATAATATGTTGCCTTATGTAGAAACTACTATCTATAACTTAGAAAAATTATGAAGGTGAGAACTGAATCATGAACAATATGTTGTTTAACATAGAACCTACAATCTATGACTCTTGGGGAAGTTAAAAATAGTATGTTGCCTTGTACAGAAACTACTATCTGTAACTTGTAAAGAAAGGGTGAAATTTCAAGTACAGGAGCACTCTTTTAAGGAATTTTAACTTTATCTACCTAAGCAAATAAAGACCTGCAGTTTCATTACCATACTTGAAGGAATAAAACATAAGATGGCACATAATAGAGTGGTCACAAAATCATACCCAAAAAATGCATGTAAACTTTTGATTCTTCATTAATCAACAATTATACATTGAATACAATGGCCTTGCCTCTGGGTTCTCCAAAATTACAACAACCAACC
The DNA here is from genome assembly GCA_000404065.3 of Pinus taeda. Classification (NCBI taxonomy): domain Eukaryota; kingdom Viridiplantae; phylum Streptophyta; class Pinopsida; order Pinales; family Pinaceae; genus Pinus; species Pinus taeda. The sequence goes on along the minus strand of APFE031492005.1, from coordinate 52,458 downwards.
CTTTCTCTGTAATTTTTATTCCTTTTATGCATTTGTGAAATAGTTGTTGACCTATGAAACTGTCAGATTACTAAGCTATTTCCCTAATTATCTGAATTAAAAATACAGAATTTTATAGAGGTTTAAAGATACCTCAAAGAACATAAAATAACAGAAAACCACTGAATTTAGAAGAGGACAATAATTACTAACTTGCACTGCTAATCCGCTGTTGAATTCCTCTATAAATTCCTTAATCCACTTTAATCATAACACATTGTGTTAGACTTCTATAAACCTAGGCTTACACATGTATCAAATACATTTTAATTGGCCAAAACACCAAAAAACCAAACCAATTGCCTTTTTTTCTTAAAATTTGGTTTTAACACTGATTTTTTTTTTTGCATAGCAAAATCGACGCAAAACATGCAAAGCGGAACTGAAAAAGAATTAACCGAATTTAATAAACATATCAGATCCGCCTGTTCAACGCTGCGTTGAATTCCCATTATAAATAGCAATCATCACTTTTAAACAGTGTATCAGCCCAAATCTTAACAATCTGCGATATGGAGGACCCGACGATAGTATAAAACATGGCATATAAAATATCAAGTTTGACCATCGCAATCACAATCGACACTTTCCAACATACATGCATAAAAGGCAGACTTGACGGACTTTTAAATACAATGTATATATTTCAGGTCTGGCCGACAATCGCAAATCGCAATCGGCAGAACCCAACCTATATATAAATAAGGCGCTCTGTTGTACTGCGGACCCACCGAAACTTTAAAACATAAAATATATATTTGAGGTCCAGTGTTAACACTTTAACACTTGTTTCCTTTGTAAATCGATATATTTATGCTTTGTGATATATATATATATATATATATATATATATATATATATATATTATATATATATTATATCTTACATCCATAAACCATTGGCTTAATCCTAGGCATATCGGGGCCGATTCTTCTATTTTTACTTGTTTCTTTACATGGAAAACATACCCGATATACCATTATTACTCCTTCCTTTTTCTTTTATCTCTTTTTTTGAAGTATTTTCAAGAGATTTTTGAATGAAAAATGAATGTTATAAACAATAAAAAATGGATGTTACAACATCTGGCTCCACTTGAGGATAGTGCTTTCACCACTGAAGCACTAAGAACCACAGATTACTGCCTTCACCTCATGCATGGAGCCATATATTGCTTTGCATAAATTGAAATGCTATGGCATTTGTACACTAATTTCACTCTGGTATTTACAATGAAATGATGCTTATTCTTCAGAATTGGAAGTAATGCTTTAAGTATTGCCCATTGACAGGCAGTTGTAGAGTTTCACCATCAAGATTCTCAACAATGAAGGTATTATCGGATCTTACTTCAGAAATTCTAAAAGGGCCATACCAGAGAGGATCAAACTTCCCATTTTTACCCTTATCTTCTCTTCTGGTATCCCATCTCAATACTAAATCTACAACTTTAAAATCAATTTCCTTGGCTTTTCTGTCAAAAATATTTTTCATCTTGGATTGATACATAATCAAGTTGTCTCTTACCTTGTCCCTGTTCTTGCTTAGCTCCACCACTTTGTTCATTCTTCTTACCAAAGCCATTTGGTTCTTCTTTTGCCTCCTAAATCATTGCAATCACTCGCTTCATAAGTTGACTTGGAAATAGAGGCTGAGTTCCATATACTAATTCAAAAGGTGATTTCCTTGTAGATCTTCTTGTAGTTACTCTAGCAACCCATAGAGCAAACTTTAACTTAGAATCCCAATCTCTTTGATTCTCTGCAATGGTTTTCTTAAGGATCTTCATCAAAGTTTTGTTAGTAGATTCAACTAATCCATTTCCTTGAGGATGGTAAGCTATTGAAAGGGACAAAATAACATTATACTTGCGACAAAAAGAAATGAAATTACTTGAGTTGAAGACTTGAGCATTGTCTGTTATAATTTTAACGGGGCATCCAAATCTGCTGAAAATATTTTCTTCCAAAACTTCATTACTGTCTAATCATTTTCTCTCTTAGTAGGAATTACCTCTACCCATTTGGTGAAGTAATCAGTTGCTATGAGAACCCACCTATGTTGTCTACTTGAAGGTGGATTGATTTTTCCAACAAATTCCAATCCCCATTGTCTAAATGGCGCCTCTATGAAAACTGGAATCAAAGGTAAAGGAGCTAATCTCTTTTTCTTAGCCAAAAGCTGACACTTCTGACAACGTCTAACAAACTTATATGTATCACCAAATAAAGTAGGCCAATAAAATCTTGCCTGAAGGATCTTATGTGTAGTTACTTTCCAACTGTAATGTCCTCCACAAAACCCCTCATGATAATCTTTGATTGTTTCTTTAAATTCATCTTCTGTTAAACATAGCAATAAAATTCCAACAGGATCCTTCCAGTACAATTTGCCTCCTATAATCACATATGGTTGTACCTTGATCTTTAGTGCCCTATACTTTGTTCTATCTAAGGATTGAGGACCAGAAAGAAAGCACAAATAATGAATTATATGCTTATACCATTTTGAACACAAAAATTTATACCAGATCTTCATACCTGGATCTTGCTCTCCTTCACTTTCTTTAGCTGCTTTCTCATCCACAAGTGCCAACAAGTTAATTCCCAATGCCTGAAATTTTGATTTTGTTAACATTTTTGCCAATCCTTGTCCTTTCACCAACTTTGTGGGTTTTATGTCTAAATCATATTCTTGGATCTTGGCAATCCACTTTCCTCTTGTGCCTTCTACATCTCCCTATAGTAATACATCTTTCGCTGCAACATTTGGCACATAATGATTTGGGACTATAGCACATAAGTTCTAAAATCTTTCAGGGATTTTACCAAGGCATACACCTGTTTCTCAAGAATATTTATTTCAGCTCAGAATCCCTAAGAATCTTACTAAAGAATGCAATTGGCTTCTCCCTCTCTTGATCATTCTTCTGTAGTAAGACAACAACTATTGAACTTTGTGATGCGAATGAAAAAACATGGAAAGGTTTCTGATAATCATGGCTGATTAAGACTGGAGCTGCCTACAATGCCTCTTTAATCTTGGAAAATGATTCTTTAGCTTCCATGATCCAATGCACTTCATTCTCCTTATGCGGCATATTAGTGATTTCTTTCACAATTTCTACATAGTTGGACACAAATCGTCTTAGGAAGTTAATCTTTCCCAAAAAAATTTGAATATCCTTTTTACTCCTAAGCAATGGTATTTTCTGCACATCTTGTACTCTAGATGGATCTATCTTCACTCCTTCTCTGGAAACAATGTGTCCCAATAGTTTTCCTTCTTCCAGAGAAAAATTGGATTTCTTGGGATTTAAGGAAAGATCAAATCTTCTACATTTATCAAAAGTCCTTTTCAAATGGTCCAAATGTTCTTCATTAGACTTTGAGAAAATAGTAATATCATCCAAATATATTACTAGAAACTTATCTCCAACAAAAGCAATGTCCATAGCCCTTTGAAATGTAGCACCTACATTTATCAATCCGAAAGGCATTCTGGCAAACATAAATGTTCCCCCAGGGAGTTGTGAACATTGTTTTCTTTTGATCCTCCTTACCCACATCCACCTGGTTATAACCAGAAAATCCATCTAGCATTGACATTCTAAGAGATCATGTTACCTTTTACAGCACATGATCCACACAACCTTATTTCTCCATTTTTCTTTCTCACGGGTACTAAATTAGCCACCCAACCAGAATACCTGAGTGGGACTATTATTTTGGCATCAAGCAACTTCTTGACCTCATTTTCAATTGATGGTAGAAGTAGAGGATTTATCTATCTAAGCTTTTGTTTGTAGGGTTTAACCCCTTCCTTCAAAGGGATGTTATGCTGAATAATATTTACATCATAGGTTTTGAGATCTTGATAGGACCATGCAAAGACATCAACATAATTCTTGAAAAGTTTAATATATCTTTCTTGAAAATTAGGTGAAACTCGAGCATATAATTTGACTAACCTAGGATTCTCCTAAGTTCCAATGTTGTGATCCTGAATATGTTCATCCTGTGAGATTTTCCCTGAGTCCACAGCCACATCATTGGAATTAAAAAGCCTTTCAAGAGGAACAAGTCCCTTTGGCAGAATATTATCTTTGAATTGAAAAATCTTCTGATTTGCTATTGAATCTTTTAAACAACCAACTTCTACAATTTATGTTGTCTCTTCTTCATCATGATCAATTTATGTTCCCTAGAACTCTTCAACCATAGTCAAAAACTCCTTAATATATTGATCATCTTTAAAAACTTGCCAGTTCTTAACATTATAAGGAACATAAGGTCTGTATCTCATTTCTATCTCATATCTTAACCTTGGATTAGTAGGAGGCTTGAAAGTATTAACATCCATAGCCAATGAATCTACCAATCTATTCTCATCTCTTGGAATGAATTGAATGTTAAAAGCTTCGAAAAAGTTCTCAATCAAATCTCGTACCTCATTTTTGTATGTCCGAAGCCTAGGATGCTTTGTTTGGCAGTGATATTTTGTCTCCTTAACAATTAACTCTGAATCTCCAAAATAAGAAATTGACTTGACTCCCAACTGTTTGGCTGTTTGTAGAGAAATAATAAAGGACTCATATTCTGCCACATTGTTTGTTGCCTCGAACTCTAATTTAAAATAAAAAGGGAACATATTACCTCCAAGTGCAATTAGAAGAAAACTAACGCCTGCTCCTTCCTTGGAATAAGCTCCATCAAAGAAAAATTTCCACACTTCTTTCATTTGCAGCTCTATAATTACATTGGCTGAAGCAAGCTGCTTCTAATTATCTTCAGCCAGCTCTGCATTGTCATGTAGTATGAAACAAGCAAAGTCATCCTTCTCCTGACTATATACAGGTGAATTTCTTGCTCTATTTTTTGTAATTGTTTTTACAAACCTAGTTTCTCTGTACAATATCCTCTCCTCCCCACCAAAAATTGGTATAATAGCATATGTAAAATCTAGTTTCAAAACACCTCCCATTTTAGCCCCCTAGGACCTAGATAGAAGCATTCCAAATCTAGCAAGAATATCTGCTACTACAACATCCATGACAAAGCTTCTAGCTGGAATTTGGGCTAGTGACATTGCCAGATCCTTAATAAACCCCAGACAATTGACCTTATTCGAATCAATAGAATACAAATCCCTATAAGGTTTGGTCACTTGTAGATTTAGTTTCTTCATCATTGATAGAGGCATAAGATTATGTGAAGCTCCCAAATCAAACATACAATTATGTAGGAGGAAATTATGAACCAATGGGGAAATATAATAAGGAGGTATTGAAGAATCTACTTCCTCTAAATGTGGAGCAAAAACCACTACTGGTTTATCTCCTTGCAGATTTACAATGTCATTTATACTATCACTTTTCTTTTAAATTAATAAACTCAGCAATCTCCTTTTGATAAGTAGGTGTTTTTTCCAATTCTGTAAGGGGAACTTGTATTATTACCTTTTCCAACTCCTTGGTAAGACTAAACAAGTGACCCTGTTTAGCAATCTTTTAATTCTCATCTTCACCATTCTTCATGACTGGAATTACTGGAGGAATTGAAACAAGTTTCTCCAAAGGATTTTTTTCAGTTTGATCTTGAGAAGACTCACCTCGAAGTATCTGTGTCTTGCCATTTGCATTTTGCTATTGCTTTCCTTGATTTACTTGTTTTGTAGGATGAGATTCTTGTGGAGTCACCTTTGGTGAGGAAGTTGAAACTTGCTGCTCACTTTCATTTTCTTGATTTCTTGATCTTTTCCTAGATCTCAAGTCATATTTCTTATGTAGTTCAGCCTGCATAAATCAGAGAATTATTTCTAGTATTCATCAATTTCATTTTCATCATGAATAGCACTTGTTTCATCATACACATACTCTTCTCCTTCAATGCCGAGTTCATCTTCATCAATTGCATATAATGTAGAAATTTGATCTTCAGGTTGTTCTTCACTAGGATCTACTTCTATATATAATGGTGCTTGAATTTGATTTTGATCTTTTCTTTCCTTTTGCAAGATTTGCAAAGGTTGTCTTCTGAATTGGGGATTAAAGTTCTTATTATACTATGTTTGTCTATGAGAGTTCTTATTTTCTAAATCTAACCTATTTAACTTATTTGACAAACTTTTAATTACATTACACATATCCTCCAATGATTGACTTTGAGAGGATTCTATCTTTGCCTTTCCTTTGTCTTGGGTAGGTTGTGTTTCTGGTGCCTTTCTTGTAGCCACCTGATTTGCTTCTATCTCTAAAGCATCTGTTTGGATTTGATCAAGGGTTGGAGCTCTTATTTCCCTTAATGTGAATCCAAAATTTGATTCAAAAGCCTTGGCAAAAGTTATTTTGGCACCAACAGGATGAGGCTTAATCTCTGCTGGGAGACTATTGTACAATTTGTTAAATCTTCTGACAAATTTTGCCACAGCTTCATTAGGCTTCTTCTTTATGGCATTAAACTCTGTTAATGAGTACCCATGGTCTCTTTTTTTCCCCATCTCTGAATAAACACATGTTCCATCTCTTCCGAAGAAGCAATGGTATTATTGGGAAGTCGTTTGAACCATTTCCTTGCTTCTGCATCAAGGCACTGAACAAAAAGTCTTAGAACAACATCTAAATGTTCAACATTTAGGCTTTCTGCAAAATTACAAAATACTACTACATGATTCTCTGTTGTCTGTTCATCTTCTCCTGAAAAACAATGAAGAGTTTTGAGGTAATCCTGTGGCATTTGATTGAACAGTTGTAGTAGTTGAAGAGGTGCATACCTATTCACTAAGAATGCAGGTGCTGTCATATTTATTGAACTTTGATTACCAACAGATGTGGAACCTGATTGAGAGGTAAATGGAATGTGCAAAGGTGGTAATGTGGATATTGGTTGAGGTTGAGTGATTATAGAAGGTAAATGGAAAGTAACAGACTCTAAAGGTTTCTCTTGACAATTAGGTTCCTGAAATGAAAATGATGAAAAAGGTGACTCTTTATCAGATGAATACTAAGGTGAATTGCTGCCTGATGCAAACAATGTAGGAATTGGTGTAATTGGAATCTTAAACCTTCCAACCCTCTTAGAAAATAGCCTTTTAGGATCTGAAAGAGCTTGAACCTTTTGTTGTGAAGTGTCTGATCTTGTATGGGGTCTTCTTGAAGCCAGAGTTATTGTTTTGATTCAAAACAACCAAATATTTCCTCCTCACTGAACAACCAGAGGAAAATATTAAAAACCTAGGGAAAAATGTTGTTGTCTTCTCTCCTTAGAAACGACGCCAATTAATGTTGTTCCTTAAGAAACCAATTTCCTGGCTGTAGAGAAATTGTGCTTAATACATTAATAACTATTATTTGTTGTCACTTATTTGTCACTTAGATATATGTTGTGTTCTCAAATGAAGGACCTGGAGGCTTGGTTTTTTACTCTCAATACTTAGGTGACGAGATATCATAATGCCATTTGATTACCTGAATATGAATGATAAATGAATAAATCTTGAGGAAGTTAAAAATAGTATGCTACCTTATGCAAAAACTACTATCTGTAACTTAGAAGAATTATGAAGGTGAGAACTGAATCATGAACAATATGTTGTTTAACACAGAACCTACAATCTATGACTCTTGGGGAAGTTAAAAATAGTATGCTGCCTTGCATAGAAGCTACTATCTGTAACTTGTAAAGAAAGGGTGAAATTTCAAGTACAGGCTCTCTTTTAAGGAATTTTAACTTTATCTACCTAAGCAAATAAATACTTGCAACTTCATTACTATACTTGAAGGAAGAAAACATAAGATGGCACATAACAAAGTGGTCACAAAATCATACCCAACAAATGCGTGGAAACTTCTGATTCTTCCTTAATCAACAATTATACATTGAATACAATGGCCTTGGCTCTGGTTTCTCCAAAATTACAACCAACCCTTTCTCTGTAAATTTTCTTTCTTTTATACATTTGTGAAACAGTTGCTGACCTCTAAAACTATCAAACTACTAAATTGTTTCCCTAATTATCTAAATTTAAAAATATTACATAATTTTACAGAGGTTTAAAAAGATACTTGAAGAACATAAAATAACAGAAAACAACTAAATTTAGAAGAGGACAATAATTATTGACTTGATTTACTAATCCGTTGTTGAATTCCTCTATAAATGCCTTAATACGCTTTAATCATAATGCATTGTGTTAGAATTGTATAAACATGGGCTTACGCATGTATCAGATACATTTTAATTGGCCAAAACACAAAAAAACCCAACCAATTTCCTTTTTCTTTAAATTTGGCTTTAACACTGATTTTTTCGTTTACACAGCAAAATCGACACAAAACACGCAAAGCGGAACTAAAAAGGAATTAAACCAATTTAATAAAACTATCGGATCTTCCTATTCAGCACTGCATTGACTTCCCATTATAAATTGCAATTAGCGCTTTTAAATGGTGTATCAGCCCAAATCTTAACGATCTGCGATATGGTAGACCCGATGGTAATATAGAACATGGAATATAAAATATCGAGTCCAACCATCGCAATCACAATCGACGCCTTCCAACATACATGCATAAAAGGCAAACCCGACGGACTTTTAAATGCAATGTATATATTTCGAATCTAGCCGTCAATCGCAAATCGCAATCGGCTTAGCCATATACATATGTATTAAGTGTTATGTGATATTGCGGACCCGACAAAGCTTATAACATAACATATATATGTTTCCGGTCCGCCTATCTCAAATCGCAATCGGTGGAACCCAACCTATATATAAATAAGGCGCTCTGTTACACTGCGGACCCGCTGAAACTTTAAAACATAATATATATATTTGAGGTCCAGTGTTAACACTTTAACACTTGTTTCCTTTGTAAATCTGATATATTTATGCTTTTTGATATATATATATATATAATATATATATATATATATGTGTGTGTATATGTATATATAGATATACACACGTATGCATCCATTTAACCATTGGCTTAATCCTAGGCTATATCTAGGTTGATTATTCTATTTTTACTTGTTCCTTTACAAGGAAAACATACCCGATATACCATTATTACTCCTTCCTTTTGCTTTTATCTCTTTTTTTGAAGTATTTTCAAGATATTTTTGAATGAAAAATGAATGTTATAAGCAATAAAAAATGCATGTTACAACACAACTAATGCTCTCTTATCAATTTCAACATTGCTACTAAATAACATGTTCTTCCTCATTCTTAGAATATATCAATATATCATCAAACACAATAACAAAATTGTCCAAATAAGGACACAACACACTATTCATCAAGCACATAAATGTAGATGGAGCATTAGTCAAACCAAATGGGACTACAACAAACTCATAATGGTCATAGCTAGTCAGGAAAGAAATCTTGTAGATATTATTTTCTTTGATGCGTGATTGATGGTATCTTCAAGAACATTGTTGCTCCCTTCAACTAGTCAAACAAGTCATCAATCCTCGACAATGGATACCTGTTCTTGATCGTCACCTTTTTCAACTGCCTGTAATCAATGCATAACCTAAGAGTACCATAATTCTTCTTCACAAATAACACTGGTGCACCCCAAGGAGATAAACTTGGCCTAATTCTAACTTTAATTCTACTAAATACGGTGTGCTCATGTTGTATGGTGCCTTTGATGCTAGTGCTACCCATGGTATCAAGTTAATAGAAAATTCCACTTCTCTATGAGGCAAAAACTTTGAAATCTCTGTGAGTAATACATCTTGAAACCACTGTAAAACTGGGTACTTGTTCAATACCTCCGCATCCTCAACATCCTTACCTTTATCAATATAAATATGCACTACAAATAACACACACCCTTTCCTACGACTGCACTTTTCCTGGATAGTTGTAACCATTCTAACAAATGTTGCCTTCTTCTTACCCTATAAGATCCTCTATTCTCCATTGTCATCCAAGCACTCAATAGAATTGTCATAATAATCCACATTGGTCCTATAAAGATATAACTAATTCATACCCAACAACATAATTTATGATCCCAATGGAAGCACACTCTAATGCGTTTATGTAGGCATACCATTCAGCTCAAATGCACAAGCTCTTACCTAATGATGAACTCTCTGTGGCCAAGTGGGCTAACCAAGATTCTACATGCACTTCTTTATTTAAACCACACCTATCCACCAGGTTAGGCTTAACATAACTATAATTAGATACAAGGTCAATCAAAATAGAGAAAACTTAACCACAAAGCTTTCCATCCATCTCAATAATAGATGCTTGGTGATTTCCCTTCCAGTTATCCAACACTGCATAATTATAAGGAATAATTTGTTTGACATCCCTTACTTTCTATGCCTCCTGAGCACTATACATTTGTTGTCTCCTGCCCTAATGTTGTGGAAAATCTCTCCAAGTCCAACACTGTGATGATCTTTGCCACAAGTCCAACACTGTGAAGGCTTCCTGCCATCACCCTTGTTCTACTCCTCAAACTGAAATACCTTTGCTCTATCAGATGCATTGAACTTCTAAGGTTGTATTGCATTCTCTTTGATACCTGTGTCCTGAGGTATATCTCTCTTCTTATCCCATTTCCCTTTATTCTTCTCATTACCTTTCCAATCCTGCTTAGCCTTGGATTTGTGATTTTATTACTCATAACAATGCTTTAGCTTTTTTATGGCTTCATCCAATGATCTAGGCTCATCAAACTCAATCCTATCTTTGAATGCTACTGACAACCTACTGATGAATCTTTGAATCTTCACTTTCTCCTCCTTCAGATAAGGCACATACCTAAACAACTCCAAGAATCTGCTAGTGTACTCCTCATCGGTCATGGATCCCATCTTCAACTTATAGAATTATTTTTCCCTGTCATCATACTATCTCTGTGATAGATACTTCTTCCTGAAAAGTCTCTCGAACTCACTCCAAGTCAACTCTTCTTCATGAATACCTCTTATATTCTTTACATATTCCCACCAAATGTATTCTTTACCTTTAAGACTAAACGTAGCTATTTTGGCCTTCATGTTCTCTGAGTAATCATGTAATCTGAAGAACTTATTCGTCTCGAGCAACCATGCTTCTACATCTTGTGACTTATTCATTTCTCCATCAAATGTAGGTGAATTTTGTTTCTTTAAATCATCCAAAAAATATCCCCTATCACTCATCCTATAAGGATGATAATGATGATGACCATGATACCTATCTTAACCATAACTAGAGTAAATCCCATGTCCACTATCTCTTCTATCTGGTGTATCCAAGAACATTCTATCTCTAACTGTGTCATCTCTAATTGATTTGTGCCCATCATGAGCCTTGCTACCATATACTCCATTAGTCTTGCCCTCCTATCCATGACTGGTCCTAAGTGGTCCTTATCTCTGCAAGACTGAAAATCTTTAAAGGATAACTACATTAACATTTGATTGTTTCTCCTGTGCCTTTGCAAGTCTCTCTTGTGACCAAATGATTCTATCACTATCTACTTTACACCTTATTATTGCTTCCTTCAAAATTCTCAAAGTGTTTTTTATGTCAGGAGAGTACCCATCACCATGTTCCTCATAGGATCTATAGGGAGAGTCTCGTGAAATGTAGTCTACCATTTTACCAGTCATTTTTTATTTTCTTCTTCCTTAAAGGTATATCATGTTAGCTATACCGAATCATAAGCAAACCAACATATATAAGTATAGTTCAGGGGATGATATCGCGTCTGTAAGACCAACCAAATTAGCACAATACATGTATAATCATAATCATCACATTATATAGACATCATTTCAACCATTATCCAGTTATCATGCATGACTATACCATAACCATGAAAATTCATGCATAACAACATGTAGACACTAACACGCATAAAAAATTCATAACCGATATGGACTTATGACGATCACATATGACAATAATCACCATCAATGAAAACACAACTATAATAATGTCCACAACCATGCATACACAACAAGAACATAGACCACAAGCATAAGAACAAATATGCAACCAACATGTATGCATGAAAAACATATTCCTCCCATCTAGGACAAGGGGTGAACCGTTCTCTGATACCACTCTGTAGCACCCTCCTTCCACATTTTCCCAAGAAAATCAGCCAACCAGGGTAAATATGTTACGAAGAGTTACTATAATATGATTCAACTCCCAATGGGCAGTTAAGGAATTGGAACCCGACAAGAGAAGACCAATATGACCTTCCACATGAGCTACAAAACCTTTAGGAGAAAACCAACCCTTCCAAGTGCCCAACCCCTGAGACAAATTGATATTTTTCTGGACTAGACCCCTAGTCACTCCCATGAGAATCCCTCCATACGATTGAAACCCCATAGTTTCTCCCACAATAAGGTATCAATTCGACTGTGGCATTTTGCAGGTAGTTTTATGACAACGACCCCGAATTATGAGCCACTTCTTTAGGGCTAGGATTCAGGCCTCTTCCGAGAACTTCATGAAACTTCAAGAATTGATAAATAACAATGAAATAAGGCTACTAATGAAAACAATTGAATAAGGACTTGAATTGACCCCTACCAGCGATGACAAACATTTCATAAAACATATCATAAACATGTAATATACAAGTCATAACAATAGATCTAAACATAGGGATCTCATAATTATCTGAGAGTCGTGAAGGACGATTGATGTCTCCTCCCAATAGATGCATAATTATCTATTAGGTCATTCATTCATTAATATTTTATCTACTAACCAAAACATGATGAGAGCCATTCATCAAGATTATCATAAAACATGCTTATAACCAACAAATAACCAGAGATATATCAATGATGAAACAACCATTAAAGCCACATAATGACTTTTACATTTACCCATGAAATGCCAAAGGAAAAAGAGTTCATATTAACATATGAAAATCCAGCCAAGTCATGGACCACCCAACCATAGATTGGGTTGAACCAAATCTCTCTTTCAGCCAATCACCCCCATGCCATATTCCAAGCATGAATGTGAGATCTCATGGAATAAACCAAGAACACCAAACCAAGGCTTCCAGAGGCCAAACCACCTCAACCCTCAAATAATGATTCCACCTCATAGTCGTACATCAGTAACCATCATCAGATCAATCTCTACCGAAGTTGTTTAGGGCTCTAGAGTGTTTGTTCCAAACAAAGCTTGCAGGACTAGTAACCCAACCCAAAATTGATGTCAGGTTCGAGAGTATTTGTCCAACCAGGGCTTCTAGGATTAGTAACTCAACCCATCAAGGGCTCAATAGCATTTTTCCAACCAAGTCTTCCAATACTAGTAACTCACAAGTTGTTATAGGGCTTGCAAAGCGTTTGTCCAACCAAGGCTCCAAGTAACTAGTAGCTCAATGCAAAACCAAAGGAACATGAACACTGATAAGAAGAAAAAGATAAAACCATGGGTATTTCACTTAGTGGACCTCTAACATAGCACATGCATTTGTGGCATACTAAACAATACCTGTAATTTGACTACATATTGGAAAATACCTCTAAAAATCACATTATTCAACCCCCTAACAATGTGAACCAAATACACATTCCCAATTTAAAAATTCCCTACTTTCATTAGATATTTTAGGTATCCATTTTTTTCTGAACATTTTTTATACCCCTTTATATTTTTTCATTAACTTTGAGCACAATTTTTTGTACTCGCTAGTATAAAATACCTTTACCCCCTATTATATGGTCAAATATTATGTCATTTTTTCCTCAATATATATCCCCCAATATGAATGCATGTGGTATGGTATTTCTCCCCAGTGAAGCCCCATGGATAAAACCGACAACACCATGGCTATCTAGGAAATGGCAAGGTTAGGAAAAACCATTGTTAATTGAGGAAATCCTCCACGCCCATGACAAATCATAACCATGAAACCACATGCTTGTGCAATGCATGCCAAAAATAACAAGGAAATCATACATGTAATTTGGTACTTGTAAGAAAAACTCATTGTAGCTATTGATCCCATTGTCCTCTTTCGCTTTCATGCTTTTCTTTTTCCTCATTGCTCCAAATCCCAAGTATGCCACACTCCTCCAAGAGAAATCTAAGTGTTCAATAGTATGAGAGAGAGAGAGAGAATATAAGAGAGAACCACAATCTAAAACTGATAAAAACAGTTGTGAACTAATCCTCAGAAGCCTTTTTATCATTGAGGCCTCTATTTTCTTCATTTTCCTCCTTATTCCTTCTCACATGCAACCTATGACCTTTCACCTTCCTTTTCTCCTATTTTCCATTATTTTCATAAATAACATTCCAATTAATTCCTCATGCTTTTCCATTTCCTTTGCCAATTTCCATAACCCTTAATTAATCAAAACTAATCCCCGTCACTATATTTTTTCCCAACATTCATCTTGGAATACATGTCCCATGACCTTGGTTATTATGTTTCCTTTATTAACTTTATTACATGGATTTTTAACCTGGGGTTGTTACATAGAGCTTTGAAGGGAGATTCTTAGACTAGAGGCATGATTGTTAGCCTCGAGGAGAGAGAGCGGGATATATAAGATATAATGAACTTTCTCTTGCTTAGGATACTAGAGACTAGATGGGAAGCCTTAAGTGAGGATGTGGTTGATAAATTTGATAAACCAAATAAGATGAAATAATTATTGAAAAATGTCATTTTCAAAGTGTTTTCCCTGGTCAAACAATGGTTCCTTGGGGATGTCAAACCACATAATCATGTCATTGAATAAGAAACAAGCAGTGGTATCAGTTATGTTATTAAACATAGGTATGGTTTCTTCTGAGATTATGAAATAGTTGATTGTGACTACGATGTATTTGTGACCATTCGGAAATAGAGTATTACAAGTCATGAAGTTGATGCCCCATTTGCAAAAGGGGTCAACTGCAATGATGGGATGTAAGAGAGTTGGTGGAGATTGTGCCTTATGAGAATAAATTTGACACTTATTTCATCATTTAAATCCTTGAATGTCATCTTAGAAGAGAGTAGGGAAAAAATAACCATCATGAAGAATTTTTTGGGAGATAAAAATCCCTAAAAGATGAGCCCCAATTTTTGCAACAATCATTCAATATTCATTCAACTTTTTCAAAGGTGAGGAATAAATAGAGAATGATGATGATTCCTTTACAATACAATACATTTCCTAAGAAGAGGTAATGAGGCACATGATGGGGAATGTATCCTCGATCATCTTATGACAGATGGGGGTTTAACTTTTGAGTTTGAAGATAGGGGAGGATATCACATACCAAGGGTCATTTTTCGACATAATGAAAAAATGTTTGTCTAGGAAAGTATCATTTATTGGTGACACTTGAGTATCTGGAGTATATAAGCCATGAATTCTACTAGGATTAAGCATTTTTTTCTTTTAGGGGAAGCAAATTAGAGATCAAATTCGTGTAGAATAACAATCTGTCAGGTAATTTATGGTTCATCAAGCACCGAGTAACTAGTATCTCATGGGAGATTTATTTACAACCACTATGGTATTCTAGAGAATGATGTAATGCTGAAGAATTTGTACTGAGTGGACAAGGGCTGTAACAGCCCAAAATAGATATCTAATTAAGTTATTAACATTAATCTTAAACTATGAAGTGTACTTACCTGGGCTTACCTGTGTAATAGTAGGCTTACCGCAACAAGGTTTTGGGGATGACTCTCCCTCCCAACCGTAGGCTCAATTGTGCAGGATTCTGCTACAACTGGCCACCCCCGAGCCCTCAATCAACGACTACTACCAGTGCTCCTAAGTCTTAGTATACCATTCTCCCAAGAGAATGACAAATAGAATCTCGGAATGATAGAATGCAAGAATGCCTCTCATCTTCCTCACCATCTATTAAATAGAACAACATTGGATGGGGAACCACATGCACACACCCATGTGTCTACATGCAACTTGATTTTAGTTTTATTCTTTACTTTTTTTGATTTTTAGCTTTGTGATTTTTTATTGCTTCTTGTTTTTACTATTTATCTTTTTTAGAGCTTTAGTGTAGTTATTACTATTTTTATTATTTTTATTTATTTCTTTTTTAAAATCATTATGATTTTTTATTTTTATTATTATTATTAAGTGATTTTATTATTTTTATTATAATATTTTTATTTTTATTTATTATTTATTATTTCTATTTACTATTTATATTATATTTATTATTTATTATTTATTGTTTATTATTTATTATTATTTATTATTTATTATTAAAGGGAGGGATATTACAAGGGCTTAGGTGGTTTTTGTGAGTTGGCTTGTAGCTTGTAGGTACCATTAAGCCTTTTCTAATATAATATATCAAATTTTCTTTATTTTCATCTCTATCCTAGATAAGTACACTTATGATGACCACCTTTGATGTTGAGAGGTGTAGAGTGTAGTATTTGTTATATTCATGGGGACTAATCAATAGTGCTTGTGACAGGGTGTCCTTCAAAGAATAAAATGATTATTGATATTGTTCATCTAATTAAAAGGGGATATCCTAATGGAGGAGATAAAGGAAGAAATGAGAGGAAGTGACATAACCAGGTATGAAATGTAGCAAAAAATTAGTATCTTTCCTTGAAGACTTTGTAATTTGCATGGCGTCTTTGGCAAGGGGATCCAATGAACTGCCTAGACTTTTAGGTGGTCAACCCTAATGCCTTGATGGGATACTATGAATATGATAAAACATCCTGCATTAACACAAAATACACACTTAAGAAGGTACAAGTGTAAGTTGTATTGTCTGTGGTGCTAAAACATAACTCACAAATCATTTATGTGGTCAGAACACTTCTCCGAATGGACTGCAAGGTCGTCCAAATAGGCTAGTATGAAATGAGTCAAGTCATATAATATGTAATTCATGGCACATTGGAAAGTGGCAGCAACATTTTTAATGCTAAAGGGAATGAACTTATATGAGAAGGGGAGTGGTGAATATGATTTTGGGTAGGTCCATATGGTAGATAAAAATTTTATTGTAGCTAAAGAATTTTTCCATAAAGGAAAAAGCTTCATGCCTTGTGCAAGCATCTATGACCTAATATATGAAAGGTGTGGGATAATTATTCTTATGGAAGGATTTATTTAGATGATGGAAATTAGTACATACTTGTAATTTCCCTTATTTTTTCATGATGGATATAGGTTTGGAAACCCAATATGTGTAAGCGATAGGATAGACAAATACAAATTTACGTAGCTTATCGATTTTGTATTTGAGGGATGCAACTTCATATTGGTGCAGTGCACATTGCTTCTACCTTACTTGTGACGCATCAAACCATGTATCAGTATGCTGTTCAAAAAAGGTAGGACTTATACTAGGCATTTTTTAATATGACCAAAAAAGCATG
This sequence comes from Pinus taeda, assembly GCA_000404065.3. Lineage (NCBI taxonomy): Eukaryota > Viridiplantae > Streptophyta > Pinopsida > Pinales > Pinaceae > Pinus > Pinus taeda. The sequence continues at coordinate 35,048 of APFE031492005.1, read as the reverse complement.
TCTTGTTATTATTGTAACATGGATTTACGCAAGGCTACTTCTTCTAGAGAAAATGTTTCCCCCACCGATATTTCTTTGAAAACACTAGGTTTGGCTGAGATATCCAACTTGATGGTAGGTGAATTTTTTTCCATGTTACCCTCTTCAAATGCATCTAACACATGAATGGGGTTTTTGAATCAGTTGATGTGGCTTGTAGGAATGAATTACTTTGTTTCCACAACATACGCATTGTGTGTGGATGATAGAGATGGTGTAAAATATGTTTTGGGGAGTAAGAAAGAGAAATGGTGCATGACATCCCACAGACAATCAAGTTTTAGCATGGCCTCCATTATGTCTTCATCTAAGTGGAATATACTAGACAAAGGAGATGGTGGCATTGTGGAGCCATGAAGCAACAATTGGTGCATGAAATTACTAATAGACCTGTAGGGGAATGATTACCATAGTAAAAAGAGAAGTGGACAAAGCATAGATGGTTTGTGTCCATGTTATCTTTGATAGTGCTACCTTCGCTATGGACAAAGAAATATCGATATTGTGAAATGATGAGCGGATTGTAATCATTGTTCCTACAAATGAAATTACCAATAAGTATCTCCTATCTTATCGTGATTGGTGATTTACATAACAGTTCCAATGCTTGCACCAGTTTTGTGGTGACTTTGCAAAAGGGATCACTTTCTCTGGATGAGGAGTAGGAAACCTAAAAGGATGTGCTTATGGGGCATGCATTAACTTAAGATGTGCCTTTGTTTCTTTGACAATGTGAAGGATTTTTCCTTATTGATTTTCTCATTGAAAAATAATTCTCCAATGATTACAACTTTTCCAACTTTAGGGGGGTTATGTCAGTATGCAATAATGAAAGGGAATAAATGTGTTTGATGAGTTGTGTTAGGTCAAAGGGTGCATGGGGGAATTTGGCATCGAACAACCATATAGAAGACATAATAAATAGTGTGAGGAACATCTTCCAAATTCAACATGGGTTGAAGAGGAGGTGTCATAGTGTTCATCTAATGTAAGGCAACCAATGCATCCTAATATCTAGGAATATCAAGAAAATGTGTTTCATGTCCATTCTTGACAAAAGTGGCACATGGATGGTTGTTAAGTAAGCCTTTGTTGCATGATGAACTAGCCTTTTTCTCCAAATTGTGAGGAAAAGGGGATAGGTTCTGAGGGGAATGAATAATGGCCTACAATTTATCTAATGTTAGGCATTGGTTGGTAGGATGTCCTACCATATCACCCAAGGCACATGGAGGAGTCACCTTAGGAGAGGATGTGCTAGCATGACGTTTCTTCTTTGATTTCTTCTTCTCCTTTCCAGTTGTATTCTTTCATGGATTTGTGGGCTGCAACATACCAGTTAGTGGTAAAGCCTCTGAAGGGTGACTTGGGATGGATTTTTAACAAGGGAAACCATTGACATAATTGACATGGCAAGTGGTGCCAAATACCATATAGAGATAGCTAAATCCATATTAGCTAAGGTGATAATTGTCATTACTTGCTGAGACACATAACCTAATGGAGGATATAGGAAAGGAGTTTAAGTGATAACATATGGTAAGAAATATGTATCATTTGTCATAAAATTATTTGATTCCATCAATTGTGATTGATTTCTTTGGGATTGTTCACTAGAGGAAGTGGTCACTGTGCATATAGGGGTTGTGGATGGAGAATTTATGACTAGGGGAAATCCAAGGAAAGTATCGAGGAGAGAGAAATGATTAAAAATTTTTAGACCAACTTTTGTTATAAGAGGGACCAATTCCTAGTGAGGCCCAATGAAGGGTAACACACTGTCACATGAGGGCGATGTTCTCATTTTTTAGTGTGTTAATTGGTAAATGGAGATGATTTTCTCATTATGGGGGAACTCTTAGTATAGGTCAAGGATTCTAGAACCTTCATGGCATACATATAGCATATTCCAAATAAGATATTGTAATCTAGGGGGGAATCTAGGACATTGATATCAATGCGAACTATTTTTCCAATGAGTTCAACCAGAACATTCTAAAAGAGTCTTACTGGCTATGAGGGGCAACCATAATATCTCTTTAATGTAATGGAAGAAATTGTGAGTTATAGATATTAAAGCTTCTACCAAACTATTTTGTACATGATGCAAGTGGGTTCCTCCTCATCTATGATGCATTAATGAATAGTGAAATTATGGATCGTCACTGGTATTTGCAATGCAACTAGAGATGGTAGTCGAGGTTTTAATTTTCCAAATCCAAGGTGATTATTTGAGAATAAAATGGGTCCATGGCCCCAAGAGAGGAAATAAAGTCCTTCCATTAATTTGGATGAGTTTGAAGCACTTCTAAGGTTGACATGGTAGACAAGGATTATGTTAAGTCATCAACAATGGTGTAACTATGAGCATCCTTCACACTATGTGATGTACACCATAGGGGTCCTTTGACCATCTTAGAAAGTGGTTCTATGGGAGGTTGAGGGATCATAAGAGGTGGAGTAGAGGTAGTTGGAATTTCCTCTATTCATGAGGATTAGGTTTGGGAGGGGGACCATAATCCAAATGATGAGTTTACAAGAAGACATATACTTCATTCATGTAGATATATCGATGGGTTGTTTCTAAGGAAAAACCCCTGCTTGGTTTTAATACTCCTAAGGTCCAACCTCATTATGACTGACTACAGTTCCTTGATGAGGGATGGGTTCTGCAACACTATTGACTACTAATTACCTCCATCTTGAGTGTGTTAAAGTATCCTACATGCATTTTAGCTTAGGTATTTATGGGAAATGATGAGTGTAATTCCCAAACTTTCCATAAAGAGTACAAGGATGACTAGTCTGAATACCACTATTCTTGGCTTGTTTTTATGGTTTTCTCATACCCTGGTTCATATTTTAGTTCCAATTGGTGGCGTTTCCCCTAGTCTATAGATTAGTTATTTGCTATTTCCCAACCTATCCTTGATTTCTCTTTGTTGACAAGGCCTTTAGGACCATATGTCAACAATGGGATGTGGCTTAGACCAAAGTTGTTCGCACAACCTAATTTATTTAAATAGCCACTCCCGATGGGTTTTGAGGTTCTGTTAGGCTGTGGATCTCTTCCGCTTACAAAGGAAAGAGAAAGAGGGAATCCTAAGTAATCCTAATGTTATCTAAATACATGAACCTAAATCTAATTTATTATGTTAATATGCCTAATCTATAAGTTAAATAAATAATATGATACTATATAGTAATAGAGTTAGAAATTAATATACAACACTAGAATACAATGATTGATATAAAAATTATACAAGAAATATAATACAAAAGAAAAGTAATCATTAAGTCCTGTAAATATAAAATGAATTATATTCTATTTGTACAATGTTGTATATTTGAAATGAAAACTGAATAACTAAATTTAAATTTAAATAACTCTTAATGTGATATTTCGTAAAACATAGAAAATCATAATCACACAATTCCCAGATCTTCTAAACAAACACAAAATAGTATGAACTTTCTTTCATATTTCACATCAAGAGTTAATATGAATGCAGGTATATATAATTACCTAAAACTATATCGGCTGATGCGAAATTAAATGACCATAATTTCTATATAAAACAATACCTAAATACCTAAAAATCATTCTAAGAATTTAGAACTTAGTAATGGATAGATCAAAGTTATCTTTTAAAAAATCTGTCTTCAAAGGTAAACATGGTTGAATATATATGTAAAAGAAACTAATACAATAAGGAAAGATTCAATCAATCCATTTTTTATTCACATACCACCTTCATGGACATAACAGTACTAATTCTTCAGGAGTTATCAAAACACAGTTATAAAACATTCTAAAGATACGAAATGACCAACTAGCATGCAATAATAATAATACTGAATGGTAATGATAGCACTTGAGAGTAGTAATGGAACCACAAAGTTTGAGATATGAAAATTATTCAACGAGTGTCCAGGTGTTAGGATATTTTCTTAATAAATCGGTTGAATAAGCCTTGTCATCACATAAATAAATAATTTATCCAACACCAAATCCCATCCCATGTACATACATCACTTATTATTTTCAAGTGTAACTCATCACACAGGTGTATCAGGATTTCCCTCACCATAAGTTAATTATGAAAAGAACCAATATGCACGATGTTAAACTACATATCCTCAAACCCTAATAACAACCATGCAAAAAAAAAGTCACAAAGTTTAATAGTGTAAAGTAATATTATGTAGTTTTAAGGCCGAACCTTTTGATAAAGCATAACATGGAATATGAAAAACATAGAGTATGAACACATGTTACATGTTATAACAAGGTCCCAAAGTAACCAAACCATTTATAATCCAAAACTATATAGAAAATAAAACAACACGACTTAAGCACAACTTTAATCTATAACCAAGGAAAGGAACTATGTAAGAACAAAATCAAAACTCCAAGTTTATGTTTAGAATTGATTCAATAGGTTAGCAATGTTATGAAGTTTTCTCATAATAACAAAAGGAATGTGATATTTATCATTGTATAAAGAAGGTGTAACATTATCTCTGCAGTGAAAACAACCATTAACCAATTGTTATTAGGATTTGCGATCTGCCTTCAAGTTCTTTCAAGACCATCATCAAATCATATAGTCAATGAAAAGAAAACCATGTCAAATTCTAAAAGAGAATAACACACTCATCACACAAGAATAAAATATTTTCTTTGAAACCTCAATCATTATTGTAAATCACAAAAGTAAGGTAGAAAAAACCAAAATGAACAAGAAGATAAAGAGAGTGGGCCATTTGATTTGAAAAATAAAAGGGGAATCTTTTGGGAAAACAACACCATTTTTCTTGTTCTTCACTTTCTTCTTAGGATTTGGTTGGTTGGAAATATTGAGTTGCTCAATACTTATTGTTGTTGAGGTAAAGAAGGTTGAATAAGGTTAACTCCTACCTATTGTTGGGATGCAGGATTAGCCTACTAGGGGAATGGAAAAGGCAAATACGAATTTCCTTGTGGAGGATTTCTAAAAGAAGGATGGGATATAGATATTACATCAGATGTACATTGTGGGTATTGATTCCCTTGTAAGGGATGACTAGGATGATGAAAGGAGGGTTTTCATAATACCTAGTTGTAGGTGTTGTTATTGTTAAAGATGTACTAGTAAATTGGGGGAATGAAGGTGAAGGACCATATGGATTCCCTTGATATGGATGTTTATTTCTATAATGGAATTGGGTAATATTCCTAATCAATCTATTAGTAGTGTTAGATGGAGAGGGGGGTGGACTTCCTCATCATTGTCCCAAAAGGTGAAGCTGCAATTCACTTTGTGCTCCTAGAGAGCACCTTTCTGAGTGAGAAGATTATCCTCTACCATTAAACGATGGCACCTCTGGTATCTTCCTCTATGTAGACCCTTTCTAGTGGTTAACATGGTTGGATAATGACTTTTTTGGAGGTTAGCATAGTTGGATAATGACTCTTAATATTTTGTTTAATATGCATTAATGCCACACATGCCTCGAAAGTGCCATAAACCTCTTGCATTCTACATTCATGTAAGGTGGAAGTGAAATACATCCTTAAAAATCAAATCATATAACAAACATTAAACAAAATTAGTTATTTTCATAAACACTCCATTTAAAGATATTTAATTAAATATTAATAATAATAATAAATTTTATATATATATATATATATATATATAATCGATAAATATTATATTAATTCTTTAATAAATATTGAAAAATACCCGAATTTTAATAATTTCATATAATCCATTCCATGTATCCATTCCACGAAAAGAGTATATTATTACATTTTTAATTTTCTATTTATTAAATTTTATATTATATATATATATAAACCAATATTCAACTTATATAAAATATTATTGATATGGTTTAAATTTAATATATTAATCTTAATTTCTATTAAATATTAACTACCATAATCATTATGTTATTAATGATTTTAAAATTATATTTTAATCTAAAAAGATTTGAACTTCCAAGCCATTCATTTTTATGTGATTGGTCTTAAATGTATATAAATTATGACTCTCAAATGCATATAAATTATTTTCCAGAGATGAACATCCAACCATGAATATGGGACAAGGATTGAATATATTATTAACTAATGAAGGGTATTAAATGATAGGTAAGTTTTCTCTTTTTTCTTTTATTTGATGATGATGATGATGGTGGTGGTGGTTAACATCCGCCGAGACCAAATAATGATCTATCGGACCTAAAAAGACAAATTATTTATTTTGATTTAAGATTTTATTCCTATGCTCAAAAAGCTGGAGAGAGAAGCCTCCCGAGTTCACTATAATTTTGGCATTGTAAAAGGCTAGGAAGGTCAGTATTGTAACAAAGGTTGTGAAATTGAGATCTAATGTGGTTGTATGCAGGGCACTCTAAGAGGAAGTGGTTTTCATCCTCGATGCTCCTATTCTCACAAATATGGCAGATCCTTTCTATCCATGGCGTTTTAGGAACTGTTCAACGGCCAGTTTCACTATGGAGCTCATGAGAATTCGTTCTAATCTTTGCTATATTAATTTTCTTCTTTGAGATAGTTAAAATAGAGAGATACTTTTGATCTTCAAGGGTGGGGTTGATGACCCTCTTATAATAACTTAATTTTCTTTTAGACGCTAAATCTTTCTCACACCACAATTTTTCTTTGAACTTAGAAGTAACAATATCTTTAATGTTATTTATGTTTTGCAAAGCATCATTCTCATTGATCTCCCAATAGTTTAACCAGACCCTTGTGTCCTTATGCCATCCTCGGTTAAGCCTTAGGTGGTTTTGGCTGGAATTTAAAGCTAGCTTAGGTAGTCTATGATTCATTAAAGTAGGCGTATTAGTTCTGTAAATGGTTGGGATGTTTGGATTCATGCGAGTGCGTATGTAGAGAAACTCATAGAGATTGCGAGTGAGAGTGAAATGACAGAAAGCCACTTTGGATGGTTGATGTTGGCAGAGAATACGTCATCAAATATTTTTAAAATAGAGACAAATAATATATGTCAAAATCTGAGAAGTGATTACAGTATTTGCCCACTAAAATATGGCTGGATGAATAGATTCACTAAATAAAGCACCACTCTGAAACACAATTGACCATTCCATGATATGTCATCTTCAGTGAATAAATAATTATTTCTCGACGGGAAATAGAATCTGCACATTTAATTCTGTTGTTGTTTGTTTTTCCAACTCTTCTCTGTTATCAGTAAGTTACGTGAATACCTTGGGCATGTAATCAGGATAAATTGAAGGGGGTGATCAATCCTCTATAAGAAGTTTAGAATAGTTATATTTAAATTTAATATTGGCATAAATTTATTTTAAATACAGATTTAACATGAGTTTAGAAGGATCTATGAGTTTAGCCGGATTTAATTTTTATATGTTTAGATTTTTTTATGAGTTATAATGAGTCAATATTTTTATAACGGATATTATATTGGGTTGTAGAATGAATCTCTCTATTCAATTATATATTTCATCAAATCATTCCTATTATTAAAAAAGGATTAAAAAACACTAATTGTTAAAAAAAATTAAATATATGGATTTTTCCATAATTAGTATTTTCTTTCTATTGATTATCATACTTATATAATTAGTATTGGGTTTGTAGAATGAGCCTCTCTATTCAATTATCATACTTTCATAATTAGTATTGGGTTTGTTTCTTTTTGTTTTTTGTTTTAATGGATTCATGTTTGTCCATTTAATTTATATGATTTCGCTAATATATGTTATATCTAATCTTTTCCCTTATCCTATATATGTTTTACCCAATATTTTTTTCCACCCTCACCAATATGTTGAAGTAATATTTTGCTTAACCAATATTATGGGGTGGAAGTAGGGGTGAATATTGAATATAAATTATTATATGTTTTCCTTGATATTCCCCTATTGTCATGTCATATAACATGTATTACCCAATATTTCTTACCCGCTATATTAGGTAGTACGTGGGGTAGGAAAAAATATTGTGCAAAAGATATTATATTTTACCGTAGATTTATCCTCCACCCTTCCTATGTGTTTTAGTTAATATTTCTCCCCCCACCCTTGTATAATATGTTTTACCCAATATTTCTCCCCCTAAACTCCCACCCTCACATAATAACTTTTACCCAATATTTGTTAAAGAATATAACTCATACTTGTCTTAGGTGTGATGCTTTGTAAGTAAAGTGGTATGTTTCTAGCCTTTAGGAGGTTGTTGTTCATATTATTTAGGAGGTTGTTGGATCTAGTTAGGTTGAGAGATATTCTTTAATAAGTAGATTTCTATATTGGTGTGAAGTTGAGAAATTTGTTATTGGTGTGAAGTTGAGAGATTTGTTTAACAAAGTTGATTGTGAAATCAAAATAGTTTCTCTATCCTGAAAATTCATTCATGTAATTATATTGTAACATTATTTGATTAATGAAAGAGTTCTAATGAAATTTTAATTTGGTATCGTAGTTGGTCTGGGCCTAATCCATCATGGGAGGGCTCAAGAAGATGGGGAAAATAGATAGATAGTTGGAGTGATCATTATTGTTATATGTTCCTAGTAGTGTGTTTATCCATCTATTTGCTACAATTGATGTAGTTGTTGAACGGAAAAAGAGTGAGCATAGGACTATGTGGTTGTGCACTCCTCCATACCTAGATCATGTCAATTGGCTAGTGCATGAGTTTCTTGATCAAGTTAGTCTTTGCATTGATGATTCAGGAAGGAAATTTCTAAGCCAATATTATATTGAGAAATATTAGGGATGATGTCATAGTAGAAGAATTTTATTAATGAAGCCATTATTGCATACATATTTGGTGTGAAGGGAGTCACGTGTAGCAAGAGAGTCATGAGTAAAGAAGAGCTTGTACACTAATTTGCACATTGTAAGCCATAGCCGTTAAATTAATAACCATATGGAAAGCTAAAAATTAAAACTAATAATACAGGGGACAAAATTGTTGAAAGGAGGTTGTAGATATAAATAATAATTATTAATATGTATTTAATTAGTATTATTATAATTTATTAATAGAAAAATAGTAAGGTATATTAATGATCTAGATTTTTTTAAGTAACGTGGCTTGTAAAAATTTTAAGTGTCTATGATCAATTTTAAACTAATTTTAAGTGTGCAATTAAATCAAATTAAATCAAGTATAAAGGACTTTAATGAAGTTTCAAATAATGAAAAATATAGAAGATCGATATGAGAAAAGAAATAAGGAAGACACCCAATTGGTAACGGAGTTCATCCAATGTGGACTACGTCTCTGGGTCCTACCTCCACAAGACTGGCTTCTTCTATTATTTCATATCCTAATCAAAATATGACGTGTTACATCATAAATCTTCAATTTTATCAAGAAGCCTACACAATTGTTGCTAAGGTAGTGGTGTTCGTAAACCACTTTCATCCCTTTTTGCTACCAAAAATGAGGCTCAAAACACATTGCCTACAAATTCCTCTCACATACAAAACACGTACAACAAAACACTGAACTCTCTACCACCAGAAATTGGTGTCGAAATACCACTAAAAACCTCCTTCAATTGCCCAAATTCGATCTCCCAAGAACTTTGCTTACAAAACTACATGCATAATACCGAGCTTAAAAGCTCTTGGCACCATAATTTTTTTTTATAATCTAATACCTATGTAATTGTGGTAATTCCTTTTAGTATATATAACTTTAAGGGTTTTCCACTCCTGGGTTGAACTTGTGGAGGCTTCCTCCCATACCAACCACATTGAATATATATTAAAACATGGTTTTATAACCAATTATATGATGCTTTTTAAATATAGCCATTTTTTATGACCAATTAAAAACATCTTAATTGTTGTAATGTTGGACCAAATGAATCAGGGACCTGTGGCACGAGGATCAATATAAAATACATCATGTTTCCCAATCCATGATGCATGGCAGCCTTGTTCACCATAGTGGGAATCTTCCCATGACAAAAATATCCCTTATCAAGCTTTAACGAGCTTTCCCATTAGAACTTTAGCATTTGTTGATTAACGTAATTTAAACTGTGTGATGGTTCCAACGTGTTGTTGGTGTTATGATATTTTTGTCGGCCTCTTATTATAATCAAATAAATGATGTGATTAGTGATTTAGTTGCAATATATTGTGGTTCGTTTGTAATACTTTGGGGGCAGGTCAGGTAGTCAAGACTGAAGACCTACCCTTTTTAGCATCCACCCATGCAACCAGATTACATTAAATATAACTTCACTATAGTGATTACATGAGCATCCATGGTGACCTATTTTTTAATTTCCTGCATGTTCGGTGTGGAGCTTGATTATCTTCCTGATTCAAAGGTATTTGTTTCAGTCAGGTGTATACCCCAGGAAGACTATACACCCCTCCATACGGGGGAGGGGGGTGGGGGTTCGAGGGAAACACCCCCATGGCTAAAAATAGATGAAAAATTTACTTGTAAAATATTGTATTTTCACAGTCAATATCGGTTGTTCATTAGGCGAATGATATGACGGTAGAAGTTATGCTAATTTAGGGTTGTTTTCACTAGAAGGAAACCCTCAGTTTGTATGCGGGGATTTTATTGCGGTTGTGTATTATTATTTTGAGCGATAAAGAGATAGGAGATTGTGTGAGAGCGAAGACGAAAATACAGTAGGTCTGTTATAGGTTGTATCTCTTCATTTTGTTGGATAATATAAAAAAAAGGATTGGTTGTTTCTGCCTGGATGTAGACCAAATTGGGTGAACCACATATATCTGTGTCTCTCTTTTTTTATGCATTTATTTTTTTTTGTTTCCACAATATTTTATGTGTTTCATTGCTCTGTTAATTAATTTCTAACACTAAACACTTAGTTGAACATCACGAGGTCGAATGAAGTTTCTCCACTTGTGCCACCAATAAGTTTTTCCCTTTGAACCTTCTACTTCATTTGGGGTGCCACATGGCAGACTTCCATTGGACCACATGTAGACCATTCATGCCCAATCAATATTCTAATGAATTTCCACATGTTTCCAAGTCACTGCCAGCTTAGTTCCCATTCAACAGTATGTTATTGTTGTGTTGCTACGCTATCATGCCACTTGTCCTGCCACATCACGTCCATACTACCACATTAGTATACACTTTTTCCATGTGTCACAATATAATCCTACATAATCATCATACATATTTTCCACATCATCATATTATAGTGCCACATGGTGCTTCCTGGTGCTACCATGTGATAGTTTTGCTAACATTTCCCCCTATTCTACGCAAAATTTTGAATGTGATAACATTCACATATGAAATATGTTTTCTTTCATTTAATTTGTGTTGGAATCATCTCATTGAGCGCTTCAACATGCAATTTCTTACATCATATTCTGGTTACTTTGATTTTTGTGTTTGGTGTGTGTTATATTCTTTCCATGACCACCCCACGTGCAGGGGGGTCACAGGGGGGTGGTTGCCCCTCTGTTGAGGGTTATGCAGGGGGATGGTAGCCCCCCTGTACGAGCTCCAAGGAAACACCTGGGAAAAGAGAATTGTACCCTATATTAGGTGGGTAAGCCTACCTATGGTTTTGTGCATGGATTTCGCACATGGTTTTGGGCATGATGGTTTTATGTCCATGGTATTTTATAGATCTGATTAAGGGGACTACAGTTATGTTCTAATCTAGGGTTAATTGATTGGGATTTATGGATGCTTTGACATGTATATATATGTATTGTAACATTAAAAGGAATATAATTAAAAGTCAATCTTGTAGTCGCAGTTTTTGTATCCAGGGGAAAATATCTATGTATATATGTTTTATGTTTTATGCTCTCGCCATTGTTTATTTTCTATTTTTTAGAATTTGTATGCAGGTAATTTATCTATGGAGTTAAAACCTAGATTTGGTATCATAGTAGTTTTGGCTTCAAGGGGACACCTTTGTTGTTGAGGGGTTTTTCTCGGGACTATGGTAGACCCTATTCAGGGGAGATCTACGAGATCGATTCTTGTTGTGAAAGACGATAGCGAGCAGTGGAAATATAGAGATCAAGAAATTTAATGGTCAAAGTTTTGAGTTGTGGAAACTCAATATGGAGGATCTACTGGTGGATAAAGATCCGTGGATCATGGTAGATATGGGTACTAAACCAACAACAATGCTAGCTGAAGACTCGATGAAGTTGGATCAAAAGAAAAAGAGCACAATACGATTGTGTGTCTCAGATTCAGTATTGTTGAATGCATTGGGAGAAGCTTCGGTGAAGGATTTATGGGACAAATTAGGGACTTTGTACCAATCTAATTCTCTGGTGAATAAATTTTTCCTACGGAAAAATTTGTATAACCTAAGGATGAAATATGGAGACTCACTGACAGAGCATCTGAACGCCTTTAATATTGTGGTAAGACAGTTATTATATGTTGATATTAAAATATTATATGAAGATAAGTGCATTAGTTTTTTGTGTTCCCTACCAAATTCATGGGATAGTATGGTTGTTGCAATAGGTAGAAATGTAATTGCCTTACAGTTTGATGTAATAGTCTCATCCTTGCTTTCGGAGGAGATGAGACGGCAAAATATGGAGGGCCAGAATGGTGATGCCTTTTCTATAGGAGGACTGTCCCAAAATAGAAATAAAAATAAGTTCTCGAGTGGGAGATATAAATCTCCAGGAAAACCTATAAAGGTGTGCTGGAAATATGGAAAGGAAGGGCACTTCAAAAGGGACTATAAATCTAGACCTCCTAAGAAAGGAAATGGATTTTATGATGCTCCTTCTGTAGAGGCGAAAACCACCTTAGATGAGGGTGGGGATGTGTACTTGGCTTCTTCTTCAAGTATACATGCAGATCATCAGGCATGGTTGATTGACTTAGGTGCATCCTTTCACTTCACTCCCCATAAAGAGTGGTTTTGCGAGTATGAGAAATATGTTGTAAAACAAGCTCACAAAAAGATAGAAAAGAGAGACCAACGCCTTATAATTCAGCCTCTTTGAGGGGGCAACCTCCTTTACATTACACAAATGAACAATTTTTGGATGATTCAAATGAAAAAACCTCCTTTCTATATATAGGAGTCTAAGGAGTCACAATATAACCCAGCCGACCTAA
>APFE031492005.1:0-16776 GCA_000404065.3 Pinus taeda | reverse complement strand
CGCCTTAGAATTCAGCCTCTTCGAGGGGGAAACCTCCTTTACATTACACAAATGAACAATTCTTGTATGATTCAAATGGCAAAACCTTCTTTCTATATATAGGAGTCTAAAGAGTCACAATATAACCCAGCCGACCTAACAATAATAATATAAAGCCACAGAAATAATAATAAGGGATTCTATGGGGCACAGTAATAAAAATATGGGGACAATAGGGGCACAACAATATTAATAAGGGATACAACTACAATAGTAATGGGGTAATCACTAGTATTATAGGGACCTAATAAAATGTGATGGTGGTGATGTCTTCTTAGGGGATGATAGGAAGGCTAGAATCGTCGGTCGTAGAAAATTCAAGTTGAAGTTGTAAGGTGGAAGGTTTAGAACACTTTCAGGTGTTCTGCAGATTCCCGCATTGGCCAGAAATATGATTTCTATAAGAAAGTTGGATGATGTAGGTGCAAAAACAGTGTTTGAGAAAGATATCTGCAAGACGGTTTAGGGAGCACTGGTATTAATGAGGGAAGTTCGGATTGGAACTCTATACAAGCTTTACGGTAGCATTATTATTGATGGGTGCAACAGTTCTGTGGTTCCTGAAAGTGGAGTAGAAAATCTAGTGGTCTTTGGAGAAAAAACCATGGTATGGCATAAAAGACTTGGACATATTGGAGAGAAGGGTCTTCGAATACTTCATGGTAATGGTATGGTAAATGGTATGTCTAATTTCTCTTTGGATTTTTATTTCTGTGAAAATTTTGTACATGGGAAGAAAAATCCGGTGAGTTTCCCATCTGGTGCTAAGAGGGTGAAACGAATATTAGAGCTTGTGCATAGTGACGTGTTTGGACCTATGTTAATTCCATCACTAGGTAAGTCGGTGTACTATGTATCATTTATAGATGACTTCTCAAGGAATGCATGGATATATTTCCTCAGGAAGAAATCTAAAGTCTTTGACACATTTAAAGAATTTAAGTCTCTGGTGGAAAACTAGACAAAGAATAAGATAAATGTGATAAGGACAGATAACGGTGGAGAGTTTTACAAGAAGGAATTAAGAAGTGTGGTTTAGCATGGCAGAAGACTACTCCATACACACCTCAGCAAAATGGAGTTGCAGAAAGAATGAACATGATGTTGATTGAAAAGGTAAGAAGCATGCTTAGTGGTGTCAGGATAAGACAAGAATTCTGGGTAGAGGCGGTGGAGACTACATGTTACCTAGTCAACATACCACCTCCATCAACTTTAGAGGATAAGACTCCACAAGAGGTATGGACTAGTAAGAAACTTTCTCTTTCACATCTGAGGGTATTTGGATGTGATGCATATGTACATGTTCCAAAGTTGGATGGTAAATCTGAAAGGTGCATCTCTATTGGGTATAAGGATGGTTTAAAATGTTATAATCTTTGGAACCCATAAATAAGAAAGGTTGTGTACAGCTGAGATGTGGTGTTTATAGAGGTGAAAGATGTTATTAAACATGAATTCCTATCAAAGGAACCTGAGAAGATAGAGTTTCAGATAAAGGAGGAAGAATCAGACTCTACAGTAGAAAAGGAATCAGAAGATGAAGAGCCACAAACTCCAGTTGTGAGAAGATCAGTTCGAGAAAGAAGGGAACCAGAAAGGTATAGTCCATCTGCCTTCTATTCAAATTTTTCTTTATCTATTACTGAAGTAGATTCATAGGATGGAAAACTCTGGAAAGAGGCCATGGTTGATGAAATGGAATCTTTGCACAAAAATGAGGCTTCGAATCTGGTGGAGTTTCTGGCTGGAAGTAAACCCATTGGAAAAAAATGGGTGTTTAAGAAGAAGATGAATTCAGAAGGCAAGCTGGAGAAATAGAAAGCTTGATTGGTAGAAAAAGGTTATTCCTATGTATCGGGAATAGATTTTGGTGATATTTTTTCTCCTATTGCCAAGGTAGCTTATATTAGATTACTTCTATCTATTGTTGTTGCTTTTGATTTTGAGGTAGAACATATGGATGTGAAGAAAGCATTTCTTCACGGGGATTTGGAAGAAGCAATCTACATGAAGCAACCTGAAGGCTTTGTGATGAAGGGTAAAAAAGAATTGGTATGCAAGTTAAAAAAGTCTCTATATGGATTAAAATAGTCACCAAAGATGTGGTATTAGAAATTTGATACATTTATATGGGGACTTGGCTTCACCAAAAGCAAAGCAGATCACTTTGTGTGTTTTAAATTAATTTGTGACCGTGTTATTTATGTGGTCATGTATGTGGATGGTATGTTGCTGGTTGGAAATGACAAAGAAATTATTTAGGATTTGAAGACCCAATTTTCCTCCAAATTCGACATGAAAGATCTTGGTGTTGCAAACTATATTTTGGGCATAGAAATTAAATGAGATCGAGTAAAGAGGAAGCTCTAGTTAAACCAAAGGAAGTATGTTGAGACAATACTAAAGAGGTTTAATATGCAGGATAGTAAACTGGTGAAGGTTCCTATTCCTGTACGTGTAAATTTATCTGCTGAACAATGTCCCAAGACACAAGAAGAGGAAGAGGACATGTCTCGTGTTCCATATTTAAGTGCAGTTGGTAACCTGATGTATGCAATGGTTTGTACTAGAACAAACATTGCACATGCAGTGGGAGTATTGAGTAGGTTTATGTCAAAACTAGGGAAGGATAATTAGACAACAGTGAAGCGAGTTTTTAGGTATTTGCATGGCACTAGTGATTATGGTTTGTACTACCAAGGAAGACAGGGATTGGAATTTTTTTTGGACATATGTGGCTTTGTTGATGGAGATTGGGCTGGAGATTTGGATCAGAGAAGATCTACAAGTGGATATGTGTTTAACCTATTTGGAGGTCCAATCAATTGGATGAGTAAGAGAAAATTTATAGTGGTACTTTCAACTAGAAAGGCAGAATACATGGTAGCCACTCATGGAAGCAAGGAAGCAGTTTTGTTGCAGCGATTGTGTTTAAGTATGGGGTTAGTACAATGAGCTATAAGGATAGACTCTCACAGCCAAAGTGAAATTTTCTTGGAAAAGAACCTTTCTTATCATTCAAAGACAAATCACATTAATGTTCAGTATCACTTTGTGAGGGATATGGTTGAGGATAAAAAGGTGTTTCTAGTAAAGGCGGACACTTTGGAGAATACTGCAAATGCATTGAAAACTTGTGTGAGCACTGAGAAGTTCTTTTGGTGTAGAGAAACAATGGGTGATGCACAACTGGATCAATGACTAAGCTCTCTTGTGGCCCCCTGTGGAAAGAAAAAAACAAGTGGGATAATGTGGGGTGTGTGTTATATTCTTTCCACGACTACTCCACACATGTGGGGGTCACAAGGGGGGCAGTGTCCCCCCCTATTGAGGGGTATGCAAGGGGGCAGTAGGCCCCCTACATGGGGTCTAAGGCAACGCCCCAGGAATTTTTTTGGACCCTATATTAGGCAAGCAGCCCTACCTATGGTTTTGTGCATGGATTTCACACATGGTTTTGGGCATGATCGTTTTCTATCCATGGTATTTTGTAGATCTAGTCAAGGGAACTACGATCATGTTCTAATCTAGGGGTAATGGTTTGGGTTTTATGGATGCTTCAGCATGTATATATGTATTGTAACATTGAAAGGAATATAATGAAAAATGAACCTAGTAGTCCCGATTTTGGGTTCCATGGGAAAATATTTGTGTATATATGTCTTATGTTTTATGACCTTTCCATTGTTTATTTTCTTGTTTTTTAGAATTTTTATGTAGATAATTTTTGTATGGGATTAAAACCTACATTTTGAGGCTTTTTGGGATCCTCCCAAATCAACTAATAAACCTTGAATATTAATAACTAAAAAATGCAAATACTAAAAGTAGGGAGAAATGATTTAATAATATTCCTAAAAGCCTTAGAAATCATATAACCTAGATAGAATAATAAGAGAAATGATTAAACTGAAAAAGATAATGTAAAAGAAGAATTGGGAGGCAATGGCAGTGTTGCAGGATGAATGTTAGTGACTAGGGTTTCTAGCATTTCTTGTAGAAGGAAGGCAAGACCTATTTCTAGAGTTCTTGTCTGACTGATTGGAAGTTTTTCTGTGAGAATGGATACACCATAGTTAATATATTTTTTGAAGAGCCCAAGTCACATGCAAGTTTTTATATATTGTGAGGAATATTGGATTTCCAAGGCTTTTGCCTCTGGAGCTAGCAATTTCTTGATTGGGATTGGGTTAACCACTAATTGGTTTTCCTAAAAAGGTCCTTCGCTTCTAGGCGAGGTGCTTCTTTTTTAGGGGAAAATTTTATGGGGACTTTCCTTTCTAGTAAGTCGACTTTAACAAGTTTCTACCCACTAGTGGAAAATGGCAGGGTAAATGACATTGAGACATCTTCAAGTGTAAACTTTACTGTACCTACCTTCTTAGCAGGATTGGGTTTCTTTGTCCCAAGTGTTTTGTTGGGTCATTTTCAAGATGTGGGGTTTGTAATACCTTTATTTTGTTAAGGTAGCATGGTTTTTGCCCTCTTTTCAAATGTGGGAGGGTTTCTCCATGAAGTAGAACCAATGCATATTTTGTCTGAGAAAGTGGTAAAGGATGAGTTCCCTTCAACTTTTAGTGGTTTCTTGAATACATTTGCAGTGGCTAGTGGATGAGATGGTCTTGATGTTAATATACATATAAAGGGTCCTCTAGAAAATGAAGGTGGTGGGGAAGCAACATCCCTATCGTTGGTTAGGGTTTCAACTGACCCCAATCAAAAGAAGAGGAAAAAAAAGGTTTTTAGGTGTGAGTCGAGTCCTACACCATATAAGATGAGTTTGGGGTTTGATGTTGAGATGGAGGAAGTGGAAGACTTGGCTACAAATTATTTCGTGGGTAAATCTAAGGTTGGAAGATTTTGTATTGGCAACCTTCGGGAGTGGCTCGAAGAGGAAATTTCACCTAAATTCAAAACTGAGTTGGAGTTGTTCATGCTAGCTAAGAGTTGGATTACACTAATGTTTGGTTCACACAAAGAGGAATCTATTATTACAAACAATGTTTTTTCTATTAATGCCATGCTAGTTTTGTTTTAATTATGGATCCCTTTATTTGACACTAGTTACAAGTGGATGGATGTTGCCCCTATCTGGGTTTGGATCTTTGGCCTTTTAGCCCATATGTGGAATGAGAAATGTTGTAAAAACCTCAGAAATAGCATTGGGGTTTTTCTCCAATAAGACTACTCATTTAAGGACACAAGGGATAAACCAATGGAGAGAATGGGACAAATCAGACTATTAACATAGGTAGGGGGGTTGATCTATTTCAAGTTCTAGAATAAGAGGTAATCCTATTTTGTTCTAGGTGATGTCATAAATATGAGCATATTGTTAGTCATTTTCCTCTCCCCTTTAAGAAAGTGGTGTTGTGAGGGCACATAAGGAAAAAGTAGAAAGTTGATTCCCAATCATATTTGGGCTAGCGGTCAAAGGATGGGGATGGTGCTCAAGGGGAAATCACAAATATGGTAGTTGACATAAATGTGGAGCACATAGTGGATGGCGTTTCCTTGCCACAAAATGTCACGGTTGATGTTGGAAGCACTCTGTAGGATTTTGGTGTCAATATTTCTCCAACCTCTCCTCCACCATGTTCTTCTTTGCCCCTTCCCTCTGTTACTATTCTCTCAAATTATTTCCCATATTTTGGAAATTATTGGGGTCATGTTTCTATTTTTTCACATGATGTTGTGTCGAACCTGTTGACTAGTAGTTTTTCTACACATATCCCATGTCTAGCCCCTTCCCCATCAATGTTTGTCCCTTCTCCTAAAGCCTCAACACTCTCTGTTTCATCGAGCGACCATGAAAATGGATATATCATTTAAAATATTAGGTCTACACATACTTTTCCTTCCCCGCAGGGTTTGGTCTGTGGTTTGGGGAAGATCAATCTACCCTCTTTGTGGTCAAAATCAAGTGGAAGAAAATATGCCATCTCAAACTAAAAAAGAAAAGGCCATCGAGGATGTGGCTATAGGAAGGAAATTATCCATAACTAGGGTATTTAGAGATGTGAATTCGAAAGATGTGGTTTCTTAAAGAAAATTATTTCCTTCAGCTATCGAGGGTTGTTAAGTTCTCTGAAAAACTTGCCTTGAAAATAATGGTCATGCTAGAGTATCCAAATACTATTTTTTTTTTTTTTTTGGAATCCTTGTTTTGTGGGTGTAAATTTATTATAGAAGATGCAAGGGGTCACTCTTGAGGTATTGTTGTTGGGTGGTTGCAGTGTAAATTGAAGGTAAAAAATGCGTGGACCATCTACTCTAGTTTTGGGATTGAGATATTTTTAGCTAAGCTAGTGTCTCTTTTACTTGTATAAACCTTTATGGCCCCTACAATTGTAGATTATAATTCTAGATAATATTTTAAATTTAAAGTTGTTGGAATCTAAAAATCTAATCTTGGTGGAATCTAATTTTTTTAGTTGGAGTTTCTAAGTCTTGGGGCCCTAGAGCTAGTGTTGGGATGAGGTCCCCTAGATCTAGTGTTGGGACCAGGTCCCCTAGGTCAAATTTTGTTAAAATATTATATGTCTCCACATTTTGAGGAGTAGAGTGTGAGTATCACAGGTCAAATAGGAGTCAAGGGGTTTTAGGAAGGTCTAAACCCTTTATATTTTGGTATTGTTTTGAGATCCTCCCATGGTTTACAGACCATGGTATTGTAATAGTGAAGGATATATAAAGAGATGTCTTAGCAAGTCTAAGGAAATCAATCAAGTACTTCATGATGATATGATTTTGGGTCTATAATTGTAGATATTTCTTTGTTTTTAGCGAAGGGGAAGGCTCCTACAACTAAGTGCGTGGAGACCTTGGTAAGTCCGTAGCTCAGGCGCGGGCCCCTGCAGTTGTGTGCATAGGGTATGGAAAACTTGTAAAGGAAGATATGAAGTAATAGCAAGATATTTGAAGAAAATCTATGTCTATATTTATGCATTGTGTATTTTCTGTACTTATGTGCCACTAAATGACATTTATCTATATTTTATCTTAATTACTCCACGAAGATCTGGATCAAGTGTTAGATGTTGTTTTACGCATGATTATATAGTTATGCGAATCTTATAACTTTCTTGAACTGAAAATCATCTTAGTCTCATTAATAAGGGTTTGTGAAGGTCAGATATGAACTAAAACTACAAAAAATGCCTTAAACCACATCACGTAGCCTTCTAGATGCAGAAGCCTGGTTCTAGCAACCTCCAATACTGCCTTGGGTGAGAGTGCAGTCTGCATTAAGCAGGTTGTTGCTAAAAGGGCCAGTAGTGTAGGGTTTTGTTGGTTAGTACCGCTAACTCTAAACTTGGGTCCAAACCCCCTCAAGCCAACAAACAGTTCCGTTGTTGGGACCATGATCTATCTGAGGGATGTGTAATGTGGCATAAGTGGATACCGACTAAGAAGGAAATCAAAAAGTTGATAGACTAGAAGTTGCACGAGTTTCTAGGCCAAGAGAATAGGAATCCGTGCTTATCAAAAGAAAAGTGGTTACAAAGGTATCTTTACACAAAAGTGCAAGAAGTTTTCTTTTCATCATTCCCCTGCAATTTTTACGAGTGGCTATCCGATTTAACGGATAATGAAGCTACTCATAACCGTGACGATCCAATTATGTGGACTTCGGAAGTTGTGAGATGTCTTGAAAGATCTGATTATAAGGTTGCAAGGGTTGTTACTTATTAGATTGATAGTATCTTGGGCAGTTTAATCACAGAATTTGCAATAGATACATTTGCGTATTATAGTTAAGTCGAACGATGATTATTTAAGGGTTTGAGAGGTAAGTACCTAAAATTGCTAAAAACTTGGATTAAAATTATTTTGTGTGAAAAGAAGGTTATGCCTTTACCTTAATGTTTAAGAGGGGTCCAACTGGATCTAAGCAAAGTGGAAAGTGATTCAAAGTAGATCAAGACAAATTTGTCGAAAGTGAATACAATCCCTTATTAGGAGAGTCTGAAAGTGAAGAAGAGTGAAGTAGCTATAGTATGCCCAGAGGCGCTGTGTGTATTGTAGCTCAGGGTAGTTCTGAAATTCAACATCCCACCACTCCACCTCCACCTTCCTCTCCACCTCCACCTCCGTTATTTAGTATGGAAAATACGATAAAAATGCCTCTATTCAGGGGTCAAGGATTAGAGGATCTTGAACAATTTTGGTTTGTCATAGAGGTTGTGTAGAAAGTACAACAGATCAATGATGATATAAAGAAAGCACAACTAGTTACAATGCTATAAGAAAGGACGCTTACCTGGTATATCAAATACAACATGACTCACTCGACTACTTCATTGGCTATTATGAAGGATGCGCTAAACGCAGAATTTATGAAGCCGAAGTTGAAGGCAGTGTGTGACTAAGATCAAGGAGATTAAGCAAAAAGTTAATGAATTTTCATAGGATATAGATCAGTGACTCAAGTGTTTACTAAGTCAAGCTAACCTTTAGATCCTGGATGAACAACATAGGGACTGATACATAGCTTCAATATTACCTCACTTAAGGTTACCATTATCTCAACAGAAGATTAGATCTCAGGCCGAAGCATTGGAAATCACGATGAAGCTAGAAGCTTTGCTAATCTAGGATATAAATGTAGGAGTTCAGCAGATCCAGGTACATCTAGCAAGCCTGCATATGGAGTTGCAGGACCTGAAGAAGGGAAAGGAGGTTAAGACATAGACAGACTATGAAGTTTAGTGCACAAAATGCAAGGATGAAGGTCATTATAAGGATCAATGATCTGTATTCTGGGATTATATACCTGTAGGAGGTCCTAACTCACTAAAACTAGAGTCTTTCACTGGATCAAGCACTGGTGCAAGTGGCTGGTGTAGTATTTGCCAAGTTTTAGGACATCATTCAATCGATAATTTCTCCTTATTACATAAGTTTATACAATCTCCAAATAATTATTTTTGTAGCTTTTGTAAGTCAGTTGGTCATGACAAGAGGAATTGTCGAAGCTATGAGTTAATGATGGACATAACTCCACAGTATAGGATGCAAGTTGAAAACAACACATAGAATGGCCAAGGCTTACCTACAACTCATGGAGGATTTCAAGGATGAGGAGGAGGAGTTGGAAGAGGTTAGGGCTAGATAATTTGTTACAACTACGGAGAACCAAGACACTTTGTGTGTGACTGTCAAAATCGAATGCACCCCTCATGTTAGTACTGCCGACAATTTGATCATGTTATAGAAGATTTCCTAATCGTAATAGAAAATATGCAAGAGAAGAAGACTTAGTAGCTAACACAAAATATTCAAATGATGAGATCTGAGCCATGCGAAGACGATCCTAGTGTCAATATAGTCACACGAAGAGGTGTAGCCACTGGTGACGACAAGGTTGAAGTAGTCATGGTTCTGAAAGGTTGGTGAGAAGAATGTTGGGTTTGAATTAAATAAAGGAAAAGAAACATTCATGGAGGCGAGAAAATAATTTTATGAGTCTGGGTGCTTATACATCTCATAACTCGATGTTGGTAGCTTTGCAAAAGGAGAACCCTGAAGATGCTATAGGAACCCAAGGGTCATATCCCACAGTGTTGAAATCATTTATGCTAACTTGTAAGAAGCTATTACGGGATCAAAAGGGAGTAGAGGGACTACAAGAGTTGATAGATAACTGCACCAACAAGGATAAGCCATCTCTAGGAGAATGCACAATCAATAAGGTAAATCAAAGCAAGAAGAGAACCGATAGAGAGATGTGATTAACTGTGTAGATTGATGATTTAAAAAAGGATCAGGTCATCCTAGACTTGGGCTCCGATGCTAATGTACTATCAAAACAGACTTGGGAATGTATGGGAAAGCCTAACTTGCAATGGTCGCCAATTCAGCTATGCATGGTGAATCGGTAGAAGATAATTCCGATGGGGTGCCTACATGGAGTAACCGTAGATATTGAAGGAGCAAGATCTATCACTAATTTCGAAGTTATTGAGATCATTGATGATAGTAATCCATGCCAAATGTTGCTTGAGATTGATTGGTGTTTTGACGTGAATGCAATCATCAACTTAAAGAAGCAAAGCATGGTATTTGGGAAGAATGAACTTCGAGTAATTGTCTCGTTGGATCTAGCTGAAGGTGTGTGGTACACAGAACCGAACCACGACTATTATGAAGAGGACGACATTGAGCAAATTTATAAATTAACTGCGTGGGATGAATATTGGATCAATCCCATTGCGGATGGAAGGATTAGTTGGGAAAAGGATAGCTCCTACCAATCAGACTCAAATGAAGAGTTAGAAAACTAGCAGAATTGGTTGCATGAGGTCTCTACGTTGCGATGCAATCATCTTACGAAATTGCTATGTTGTGTATCTATTAAGGTACATAAATTACCCTATTATGATGGCTCAGTGATGTCAATTTATTTCTTGAACATTTTGAAAGATATGTACCAGAGGAACATCTGCTCCAGACCTTATATCTAGCGCCAAGAGCTACGTCTACAAGATGGTGGGGTATGCACAAGGAGAATTTTTTCGACTAGAAGGAATATTGTCAAATGACGCGATTAAGATTTGGTTATGCAAACACCCGACTCACTAAAAAATACATAGGGAAGGATGATCCATGTGAACATCTAGTGCGATGGACTAAGGTGTGGGGTGAAATACCTCAACTTGAGTGGGTGAATATTTTTATTTATACCCTAGATGTTATTTTGAAGAATTGGTATTTAAAAACAAAGTTGTGACACAAGATTGCTAACTAGGATGAGATGAAAGAAAGTTTCTTTATCACATTCCATTTTGAAGATGGGTTCGCATGCATTCATGAAATCCTTCACGAGATTAAGGAAACAATCTTATGAACCCCCTTCGAACCTATCACGTGGGTACAACCGGAGGAGTATGCAACTGCAATGTGCTTTAGAATGTTACAATGTCACAACGGAAGAAGCTGATGAGGATCTGAGGAATATTAATATCCCTAAATTAGAGGGACAACACGAAGTTGAGGGACCTAGTGCAGAGATCCCTGATATTTCAAAACTAGTGCACATAAAGTAGGTGAACATTGGCTCAAAAGTAGAACCAAAATTCGTGAACATTGGTGACTATTGCAATGAAGATGCAGTGGATAAGGTAGTTGAATTGCTATATGAATATCAGGGCTTATTTCCAACCAAGTTTTCTGACTTGAAGGGGATAGTAGGAGATTTTGGGGTAATGAAAATCAATTCAAAACCTGATGTGAAGCCTGTTAAGAAGCACCCCTATTAGTTGAACCCCAAATACAAGGAAAAGGTACGAGAGTAACTCGATAAATGCTCGCAGCCAATTTAATCGAGCCTTTAGAGGAATTCGAGTGGGTAAGTCCCATGGTGGTCCAAGAGACAAAAACAAAGGGTGATATCAGGATTTGGGTAGATCTATGGAAGCTAAATGATGCATGCATCCATGAACCATTCCCTACACCATTTATAGATGAATTTCTCGAGAATGTTGATAGATAGAAAACTTACTCATTTATGGATGGATTCTCGGGATACCACCAAATTAAGATCGTGCTAGAAAACAGAAGCAATACTACCTACACTACTGAATGGGGGTCGTTCCAGTATACAGTTATGCCTTTTGGACTAAAAAATGCCCCTAGAATTTTCTCTAGGGTGGTTGTCGCAATGTTCAAGGAGTTCATTCATAAGCTTTTAGAGGTTTACTTCGATGATTAGACAGTGTTTGCGTTGTTCAAGAAGCATGTCTCTAGTTTGCGCTTAATGTTGAATAGCTATAGGAGGTACTAAATCTCTCTGAACTTGAAGAAATAGATTTCCTTTGTACCTTACAAACTATTGTTGGGACAACTTATCCATAAGCAGGAATTGATGGTAGACCGTGCTAAGATCGTCATCATTATCAATATGGATCCCCCTAGGAATGTAAAACAATTATGCATGACATTTAAAAAAAAGAATCAAAACAAAATCCTATAATATTCACATTAAAAGAAGACTTCAAAATTGAATCCAATGATATTCACATTCATACACATTCATGTATAATTTTTTCATAAATATTATTATATTTTATGCGTATATAAAAAATAAAAAGCTTGCAAAAGAAATTGACACACTCTCCAATATTCAAGAAGTTTGGAAAAAAATTGAAACTCTTTTTTAATATTAAAGTTAGAATTAATGTTCATTTATCATATTATATTTCCTTTTAATAATAACTTTTGCTTAATCATAACAAATTTCAATAGTTCTAAGCATTGAAAACGTGAAATTCAATAATCGAAAGTATTTTAAAAGTGAAAGTGGAAAAATATGATACGTTAATTCACGAATCTTAATATTTTTATTATTGTGTTTATTTTAAATTTAAATTATTAATAAAAATATTTTTTTTAAATACTAGCGTGTAGGATTCAAACTCATGAAACTTGAGAATGATGATTAAACTCATTAATATTATAATTTTGTAATTTCATTATTTCATAGATTTATTTACCTGTTAGCAATCCCAAACTCACAAGATTTCTATTTATTACTTTTATTAATTCAATTAAATATATAAAAGATTAGTATGTGATGCACGTTATGTTTTCTACAATTTATTATATAAATTATTAGTAAGTGATGGACGTTATTCATACGCGTGCAAATGCATGGCAACTCGATGAGAACTGAGCATGCATGGCAGCTGGTTAGGAATGTGAGTGAATTCACGAGACGAGGGAAGGCACATGTTGTGGTTGACATTGCTACAGGAAAATATGTATCTCTCCCTATATATTTTTTGGGCAACTTATTTCGCTTTTCCTGACCACTACAAAATATTTGTCTCGACTTCTGAAGTGATTACGGCCGCTGCGCACTAAAATTATATTATTAATGAAGCACCACTGTGAAACGCAAGTGAACATTCCATATATAACCTTGAGTTGAGCAATCGTTTATTGTTTGTCCAATCACACCATTTCGTTGTCTCTTATTTGATTTTCCCAATGAGTTCAGTGGATACAACGTTTTTTTCTCCATATGTTGGGTGAATGGGTTACATAGAAAAATGGGGTGGCCATGACATAGACAGAATGAAAATTTCCGAAGGAAACGACAAAGGAATGGCTGGGTTGTGAAAGTGGAAGGTAAGGAGAGGAAGCCAGGAACTGACCAGGATAAGTCCAAGTGATGATCAATCATTCCAGGCCGAGTGATGATCAATCATTCCAGGCCGAGTGGAAGGGTGACGGGAATTCTAATGGAAAAGTAACGCTTTTTTTATGTTTTTATTATTAGGGTTTTTTATTATTTTATTAAATAAATGAGTTGTTTTTAGTGCGACGGTGACAGAATTCTGCTGAAAAAATTGAGGTTAAATTTTGATTTGTATTATTTAAAATGGTTTTTTAACTGCATATTTGGATTCAACGCCCTGATAAACCCTTGGGATGCTTTGATTGTGCAGAAATTAGCTATCAAACTTGCTATTCCAATAAATTGTGACCAGATTTTACCGGAAAAACCCACCAGAAAAGCTTCCAAAAAATCTTTTTAAAAAAAACTCCTTAAAATAAATTTATAAATTCATTAATTATTAATTATTAAATTTTTTTACTAATTTGATATCTAGTTTGTCCATAACTTTAAAATTAAATAATAATAATAATTTATATATTACAATTTTAACACACATCATCTAATAATAATAATTTACTATCACAATTTTAACACACATCATGCTGATACACATCCAACTCTCTTAAATTATCAATGTGATTATTAGGTAATTTCTTCGACTGACTTATAGTGCCATTCCGTCTCAAAAAACAGAAGATCTTGTCTTGCTGCCAGAAGTAACTTCAAAATATTGAGCTTTGTAGTCTGGTTAGGAAGATCAATAGGCACGCCAACATAAACGTAAGATGTCATGAAATGTTATTTCTGAAGGTCTCTGTATATATTTAAATCAGTTCTTTCGATCGTGGCAAAACATAATATTTTAAGAACATCAGATGCCACGTTATTGATGATTGCATCATACCTATCGGTGGCTTCGAAAACATATGGTATGGCTTTCAATATGCAGATCTTAGCATTGTCCACTCGCATGAATTATACTGTATCAAACTTGTCGAATTCGTTACATGGGTTAGGAAAAGGTTATGATGATATTTTAAATGGTATTTCCTCGTTTAAAATAAAAACCAAATTATTAAATAATCAATTAAAGCCGCATTGAATGAATAGCTATAAGATAGGTAAGGGTAAGTAAGGGTAATAGCTATGTAGCATAGTCGTTAGTTTTATCGCTATTTAATTGATTTTTTTTTTTCATATTTTTTAAATGAAATATTTATTTTCCCACCATAAAATAAAATAAATAGAATGAATTAAATAAAATAAATAGAATGAATTAAGTTCTCGTAGCTACAAGTTTTATTCAATGAGCTAAGTTCAACACAATACACTATGTTTTTCAATAATAAAATAAAGTAAATACTTTTGTACAATGAGCTAAGTTTTCAAAATAGACCATAAGCTCTTCACAATGAGCTATGTTCACAATGAACTATGTTCTGAAGTAGGTTAGAAGGTCGGCACAATAGGTCAAAAGTTAGTTGTTTTTTTGGTAATGATGTATTCGTTTTTCAATAATAAAGGTAACGATATATATTTCCGCACAATAGGCTAAGTTTCTCAAAATTAGCAAAGTTTGACATAATAGGCTAAGTTTCTCAGAATTAGCAAAGTTTGACACAATAGACTAAGTTTCCCGCACAAAAGTTATTAATTAATTTCTCAGCAATGATGTATTCTTTTTCCATAATAAAAGTAATGACATATTTGTTTCCCAGTAATAAAATAAAATAAATAACTTCGCAGAGCTAAATTCCACACAAACACAATAGACAAAGTTTCTCACACAAATGTTTTTAGTTGTTTTCTTGGTAATAATGCATTGGTTTTCGAATAATATAATAAAATAAAATAAAATAAAAACAATTGATTTTTTCCGCATAATTTTCCAATAATAAAATAATATAAATAACTCCCCACAATTATTGCTAATAATTAAGCATATATACTGAAGTGGAGATGAATTGTATTATGCAAAGGAACTTCTCAATGTTTTTGGAAAGTTTTCTTCGTAAAGCTAGTTGTTTTTGCATATATAAAGTTTTCTTCGTAAAGCTAGTTGTTTTTGCATATATACATTATGTTCAAGGGTGTTTTTAACACTTTGGAATGTTGTTTTCTCATATATAGGTTATGTTCAAAGTGTTTTTAGCACTTGGAATTTCTTGTTATTGTCGCTTCTGTTTTCTCGTTATATGTAAAACCTTATTCAAGAGTGTTTTTCTCACTATCATTTGTTTGTTATTGCCACCTCGACATAACCTCTTTTGCATAATTAATAATCATTTTGTCTTTTGTTCTTAATTATTATCTATTTCAGTTAAAATAAATTAAAATGAAATTATTTATTGGCAAAAGATAACAATGCGGAGCATATGCACTTGTCTACACATTGAGCCTTATAAAACAGGTTCATCAGTTAAGAAACTGGCAAATGTGAATAGAAAATCGACAAAAGAGAATTGTGAATGCAAGATTCACATTTCATTTTAATCATATCTAGTAGTGTAACATATACTGTAATCTATAAGATATTTTATTACATCATCTACAATTAGTCAAAACAATTGGATTAGTTATGAAAAGATAATGAATCAATACACTGAATACAATAGGATCACTATATCATGGATCTTGTGCTTAATCTATTATATATAATTTAATGTAATAATCCATAGAGAATATATAAACCAATATTTATACATTTAATAATAAAAATTATTGATATGGTGTAATATTTAATATATTAAGCATTAATTTCTATTAAATATTAACTACCATAATCATTATGTTATTAATGATTTTAAAATTATATTTTAATCTAAAAAGATTTGAACTTCCAAGCCATTCATTTTTATGTGATTGGTCTTAAATGTATATAAATTATGACTCTCAAATGCATATAAATTATTTTCCAGAGATGAACATCCAACCATGAATATGGGACAAGGATTGAATATATTATTAATTAATGAAGGGTATTAAATGATATGTAAGTTTTCTCTTTTTTCTTTTATTTATTATTCATTAAAGTAGGCGTATTAGTTCTGTAAATGGTTGGGATGTTTGGATTCATGCGAGTGCGTATGCAGGGAAACTCATCGAGATTGCGAGTGAGAGTGAAATGACAGAAAGCCACTTTGGATGGTTGATGTTGGCAGAGAATACGTCATCAAATATTTTTAAAACAGAGACACAAATAATATATGTCAAAATCTGAGAAGTGATTACAGTGTTTGCCCACTAAAATATGGCTGGATGAACAGATTCACTAAATAAAGCACCACTCTGAAACACAATTGACCATTCCATGATATTTTACCTTCAGTGAATAAATAATTATTTCTCGACGGGAAATAGAATCTGCATATTTAATCCTGTCGTTGTTTGTTTTTCCAACTCTCTTCTCTGTTTTCAGTAAGTTACGTGAATACCTTTCGCATGTAATGAGGATAAATTGAAGGGGTGATCAATCAGTTATAATGTGAAGTTTAGAATGGTTATATTTAAATTTAATATCAGTATAAATTTATTTTAAATATGAATTTAACATGAGTTTAGAAGGACCCATGAGTTTAGCGGGATTTAATTTTTATATGTTTAGATTTTTT
>APFE031491990.1:0-13944 GCA_000404065.3 Pinus taeda | reverse complement strand
TAATTAAAAAATCCCATTTTGCGGGAAATTTTTAACTATTAAAAAATCCTACTTAGACCTAGCCAAATTCCACGAAACCTTTTGTGTGATCTAGTATGGTAATATACATTGACCCCAGACACTAAGATGTGTCAGGGGCTCAATCTTCAAACTGTCACCTCGGCTTTGGGGTGTGCACGAGTAAAAAAATCCAGAGAATTATCCGCCTCTGAAAAAGAAGGGAAAAGAAGGGATAATTAACCGGATAAAAAAAACACTCCAAGGTGTCTCGTTTGCTGATCGAGTCCCACATCCTAGGCCTGTTACAAATTCAAGGAACTCATCATACTAGCATCACTTATTACAATTCCCCGCAGGGTGTGGAATCTGGGTACAAAGAAGAAAGATGATGAGAAGATAGAAGGAGAGTTAAAAAAATCTGTTGACTGATGACATCTGATGGTACAAGTGTCCTCTGGATCATCCTTGGGCATGGAGTCTTCACCAAATCATCAGGTGCTACTCCAGTAGTCAACAAGTCCTACATAAGTCCATCTAGATATTAGTTCAAAAATAAGAGATGAACACTTAAATCAAAATTACCTTTGTGATGGTCTTTCATCATGACATCTTCTTGTAGGTGTCAACATCTTGTATGCAGATTGACACATTTCCCAAAGATATCCATTGTCAAGGGTCTCCATCTTTTTCTGACTCCTATCAGAGTCTTCATATCTTTTTGGGAGATACTCTAGTCAAATCTTCTTGGACTTCGGATGTTCTACCTTTGTTTCATATTTTCACGATCTCTTCCTTTCTTTTCACACTTCATTCCCAGGAGCTTCTATCACAATGTTATATTCTAATTTGATGCATCCTATCTTATTAACACTGCCTCCTATATAAATTACAAGTGGAAAGTACCTTCTTGGTGAGGAAGATGATCTGGGTAGAGATCTTTTTGCTCCTTCCTTTTTAAGCTTCTTTGTCTTAGGTTCTTTCACTTCCTTAGTAATATGGGCTTCTTCCGTGTCCCTCTTGCACTTGGAACAATCTCTTTTATAGTGCCCAAGTTTTTGACAACCATAGCATCTTTCCTTAGCCACGTTCTTCTTTTTCTTTGGAGGAGAAAACTTTTCAAATTTCCCTTTTCTTCTTGTCACTGATTGATCCCTTCTATCTGATCTTTTGTTACTTTCTTTCTCCAACTGTCTTCTCTTGCCTTGTAGAGAGACCATAATTTGATGAATGGGATAGCTTCCTCTTCCCTAGTAGATATGACTTTACCTTGTTCATTAGTCAATGCATTTAGAATAACAGAGATCATTTCGCTATCAAATATCATCTCTCCTAGATCATGCAATGGACCTTTTATTTGAGATGCTTTTGAAAGACATGACGATATCCCTTCATTCTTTGACACCTTCAATTTATATAGATCAGATCTAAGTTATATGATCTTTCCTATTGTGCTTTCAGAGAAAAGTTCTACCAACTTATCATATATTTCTTTAGATGTCTCCAGTTCGGCTACAAGGGAAATGAGAGGATCTTTAATGGATTCCTTGAGAATATTTTGAGCATTGAGATCCCTTTCCTTGTATTCAGATAATGCTTGTTATTCAGATGGCTTGGAGACCTTTCCATGGACATGATCAATGATTTCATTTACTTCGAGGACTATGTCTATCCTTCTTTTCCATGCAAGGAAGTTTGATATCCCAACCAACTTATGGTTCTCCTTGAAACATGAAGTCATTTTTACTTGATTAGTTTATAAAAGGTACTTACTTGTGAAGATAGAATCTTCAACTGGATGACGAACTTGTTGCTTCAGATGATCTTTTTAAGAAGGTTCTTACTTGGGTGAGGGAAGACTGCATTCTTTAGGATGATCCTTTTCAAATGAGATCCTTGCTTCAATAGAGAGAAGATTTCCTGTCGATCTAATCTTCCTTAGATTTGAAGAGCTTCCACTTCTTTGGTGATGTATGAACTTTGGAGTGCTTCTAGGGTTTTGGTCTTTCTTCCTGCTTCCTTCTTGAAGATAATTTCAAGACCCTTGTTGGTGTAGATTTCTTCGATCTAGGATTTTCAAGATCTTGCCCTTGGATTTGCTACGATCCTTCTTTGATGTCTTCTTGATTGAATGCCCCTTCTTGACTTCAGCTCCTAAGCTCTGATACCATGTTCAGAAATCTAGGGCATGAATAGTTAAAATATTTTTCTGCTTGATAATTGCTTGTGATATACTTTTACTTCTTAGCTTATAGTCTTTTCTTTGTTATGTTATTATTGTGTTTTTTTCATCAAGACAATTACCAATATGCATAATAAAAGACAAGTGACACAGTGTGTAGGCTTGTCAGCGAGGGCCAAAACCTCTCACCTCTTGAGAGGAAAACTCGATCAAAATTCTTCTTCTAGATCTTAAATTGATGAGTACCAAGACCATGACATAGACCCTTGACTCTAGTATCCTCCCAAGAACCTTGTCACTAATCTTGATGTTCTACCTCTTCCCTATCTCGACCTTCTTCTTTATCTCGAACTGCTCTCCTTGGCTCCTTCAAGAGAAACTCGGTCTCTATTCTTCACGCTGCTCCTTCTCGACTTCCTCTAGAGAATCTCGGTCTCTAGGCTTTCACTGATCTTCTCTAGAGAAACTCGGTCTCTAAATCTCTATGTCGGTCACCCAAAAGAATCCTTCCTTTGCTGGCCTAGAAGAAACCTCTCCTTCGCTTGTCTAGAAGAAACCTCTCCTTCATTTGCCCAGAAGAAATCTCTCCTTTGCTTGCCCAGAAGAAACCTTTCCTCTTCGCTGCCCTAGAAGAATCTCTTCGTTATGCTAAGAAGAATCTCTTTTGCTGCCCCAGAATAAAACCTTTTGCTCACTTCTTCGTACTTATTTTTGTAGCTTTCTTCTTTGCACTTCTGCTTGATCGAATGCAATTTGAGTTGCTTGCCTCTAAGTGAGGCTGAGTGTGGCTATATATACACCTCCACACATGTCTATTAGGCCGACATGATCCCTAGAGGTTAGGTCGACTTCTTCCAGCATGTTCTTTCATTGTTGTAGGCCAACTTGAAGAGTATAAGTGACAAGGTATTGGAGGATACTTTACATAGACAACATTGACTTTTTACAAAGTATAACATGAGCTCATTACATGACAATGACTCTATCATTTTATGACTAGATGACAAATAATTTCTAAAGGCTCTCAATGGGAGTCTTGACTCAAAAACAAAATCTCTTGCTTATGAAACCCATGAAGCAAGTCAATATAATAATTTTATTTTTCTTCTTTACATCTCATTACATAAAATCATAATTGCATGTCATCATGAAGATGGAACCTATTTACACTTTACAACAAATATACACCAATGCATCTTCAAGAGCTACTGGAAATAACAATATGAAGCACTAGTAGAACATAGAACACAAGAGATCAAAGAGATTATACCATATCATTGAAGAATAACACCATAATTTTGCCCCAAAGACTTTTATTTTATTGCCCAAAAAAATTATTACAAAGTAGCAGAGCTTCACTTGACCAAGAGCTCAAGATTACATAATATACAATGAGAAGCTTAGAGCTTCCTTATATAGAAAAATGAGAGCATGAGAGCCTCCAAGTTGAAAAAATGACTAGTTGGACTTGATCCATGCCTTGATCCTCCTTAAAAAATTTCAATCCCTTGATTACTGCTACACAAATCTCCAAGAATTTTGACTTCCTTGATTGATGAGCTGGACGGGCCAATCTTTGACTTTTGGGTGGTTTTTGGACCATTGAAAAATCTTCAAAAATAATTTCTTGGAATTCCCTCATTCAAAATAACCACATGGACCAAAAAATTCAAATTCCTTAAGAAAATATTTTCCTTTTGGCCCAACGAATCTTTTGTGGGTCCTTTCAACATTGGAAATGAGACTTTTCTCCACTTCAAATTTGATCCCATTTTTTGGAAAATGCACATTCCCTTTTTAATTATTTTTCCACTTAGAGAATTTTTTTTTTCCTCTCATTTTAATTTTTTGACCATTTTCTGGCTAATTATTTTGCTAGAAAATAATAAAAATGACTCTAGAGGGGATTAAACATATTTTTCCATCCTCAAAGTGTGTCTAGATAGAAATTTTAGGAATTGAAGTGTAAAATTAAGTACTCACACCCCCTAGACAACACTTTTTACATCAAATATTACATAGACATCCAATATAGAAGGGGAGTTTTGGCAATAAAAACATGACCTCTAGACACAACCAAATTCTGCGACACTTTACAGAGGATCTAGTATGATAATTTACATAGACTCGATACACTAGGACTCACCTAAGACTTCACCATCGAGCTTCACTCTAGCTTTTTGAGGTATGCTTGGGAGAAAAGCTTTACTAAATATTAAGTGTTGAAAAACACAAATAATTAGTGGAGGAAAAAAAACTCCTTAGAGTGAAGCTCTCTAGCAAAAATCATAAGCTTACCTAGATGTTTTGCATGGCTTTATAGACACACTAGAATCATTTTTACATCAACGCCCATAGGGCTGCAGAATTTGGATTACAATATGAAGACTAGAAGCTGTAAGATGATGATGAAATATGAAAAAATTTTGATTGTTCTGCACTGTACCCCGCTTTAGGGGTGGTTGACACATCAGTGATCAACATGTTCTTCAACTTCTATGCCCTAAATTCAACCAAGAATGGTTAATTCAAATAGTTGGTTAATTCAACCAAGAATGTCCCCAAGTATCTAAGATGTGATCAACAATATTATTTTCTACACACTTGCAAAATACTTGTTAGATCCACAGAGATTTGTATAACATAGTAGAAGAGGAGTCTAGGGTTTTAACCGAAAACCAATAGATCTACTCCACCTAAAATGTTTCTCCAAATGTAAACAATGATGCAAGGTAATTGTACACTAATGAATCTTCAAGAGCTAATGGAACTAACAAAACTAAAACATTAGTAGAACATGAAGTACAATAAATTAGAAAGGTAGTACGATATAGTTGAAGAATAACACCATAGATTTGCCCCAAAGTCTTTACTTTATTGCTTAGAAAAAATATTACAAAGGTAGTATAGCTTCACTTAGCTAAGAGCTCAAGATTTTTCATGATACAAATGAGGAGCTTAGAGCTTCCTTATATCGAAAATGAGACAGTATGAGACCCTTCCAAGTGGAAAAATAGTGAGTTTGCTTGATCCCTCAAGAAAAATTCGAACCCTATAATATTGCATAGATCCAAAGGAGAATTCATTTTCCTTGATTTAGGAGTTGGGTTGACCCAAAAATTAATTTTGGAGGAGCCTTTGGACCATGGAAATATCTTTATCCCCTTTTTTCTCAAAAAGTTCTCGTTCAAAATAACCTCACTGGACCAGAAATTCGAATTTCTTGGGAAATTAGCTGCTTTGGTCCAACGAATTTTTCTAGGACCAATTTTTCTTAGGGACGAGTCCTTCACATTTATTCTTTCTCGAGAAAGTCCCTCTTCTCCAAAATTTCGATTTTCCACTTGGAGATAATTTTTTATTTTCTCTCATTTTAATTTTTGACTAATTTCCAGCAGATCATTTTCCATTTTTGGTTGAAATAAAAATAATGACTCCAGAGGGGTTTAAACATATTTTTCCACCCTCAAAGTGTGTTTAGTTAGAAACTTTAGGAGTTGAGGTATAATTTTAAGTACTCACACCCCCTATAACTTCTATAGCCAACACCTTTGACATCTTTTACATGAAATATTACATAGGAAATCCCGTTAGAAGGGGAATTTCGACAATTAAAAATGACCTCTAGACTCAACCAAAATCTACGAGACTTTAGACATGATCTAGTATGGTAATGTACATAGACTTTATACATTAGGACTCACCGAAGACTTCACCATTGAGCCCCACTCTAGCTTTGGGGTATGTTTGGGAGAAAAGCTCAACCAATTATATGCAGTGAAAAACACAAATAATTAGCTCAGGAAAAAACTTTTAGATTGAAACTTTTTAGTAGAAATCTTAAACTTACCTAGGTGTGTTACATGGCTTTATATTCATCATACTAGAACATTTTTACAATGGCCACATAGGGCTGCAAAATTTGGATTACATAACTTTGATAATTAGATGATGACAAATCTTGATTTCTGCCTTCTTGATCATGATGGAACGTTTCAAAAAATGTACTCTGCTATAGGGTAGTTGACACTGAGTGGTCAATAGAGCCAACCCACTAGCTCAACCAACAAAATATGCCAATAAATTTCCACATGTGTGAACTATAAGCCCTTAGTAAGCATAATGTCATGTCCTTTATGGGCTAAAAATGCTTCAAAAGTGCACTGAAAGGGATAAATGAGTCTCCAGGCATCATGATCTACCTTCAATTTGAGAAGGGGACCTCGAATCAAGTCTCAAAGCATCTCCATGTGTCCCAAAGCCAACTCTAGGTGTCCTACGTCATCTCTAAGGGTGTCAAGTAGATAACATAGTGTACTCTTTCTCAACGTTGGGGCTCCATCAGGTGCAACAAGCCCTTCCTCAACCATCCTGGGGGACAATCATCCTCATCAGGGTTTTGGGTCAATGCATGATACGCATCATGTAGTGTCAAGGCTAGCTCGGGGGCATGCTGGTTCCATTAGTACATCATTAAGAATCCTCAATGTTGAGCAAGAGAAGCTCATTCGTTTTGGCATCTGAGGGTGCTCTGGGGTGTCCATCAATTGCTAAGATCATCTAAGTGCTCAATGCTTTGCTTAATAAGGGCAACACTACATTTGCAAGATCATCATGCTCTCCGTAAGTGTAGTTTGGCTTGGGCATCATGTGAAGGAATGGAATAGGGTGCCCTCATGACCTCAGTTGCTCAAAACCACCTGGAAAAACCATCTCAAACTCAAGTGAAAGCAACCAATCATTAGAGACAATAACCATAGATGCATCTAAGTGGACCATACTTAACTGTTAAGGGCATAAAAATATTTCAAACTGGGGTCACCTTCAAATATTTAACTAGACCAGGTCTTGTAAAAGCGTTCACTATCTTTGTGTGGGTGGCTAGGTAATCAATCCCCAAGGGGAGGTGGCATTTCCAAGGTCAACCCTTCAATCGTAGGCGTTAGTGATAATAGGTGGCAATGGAGGGGAAACAACTTCATGACCAAGTGCCATGGTTAGGGGACCAACTTATGAGAGTCCATATCCTGAATGTATAGATGTGATGAAGGGAGAAATCGTGGAGGCATGAGTTACCCCTTTCCTCGATTTGATTTTTCCACCCCTTCGGTGCACCTTTTACTTCTTTTAGATTATTGTTTTTAATGTTGCATAACTCAAGGTTCAAAGCTTGCTCTTTATGATATAGCATTTCTTTTACCCCTTAAGATGAGACAATTTCTCGCTCATCAGGGTTGGGACATGCAAGGGTTCCTTATGATGAGATGGAGCATCGAGTGCGCAAGGACTGGGTGATGGGTAATGAGGGGGGTAAAGCTCATGCTAGGTTTTTACCCACACACTAACTTTTGTCCAGACCATCTTTTGCATTTTAACTTTTTCTTTTTCTTTTGTAGTGACCATCTTATGCTCTTCCATTCTTTTAGCTGCGTGAACGTCTAGGGCAAAGTTTTATGGCCTGAGTTAAGGATGTGGATATGTGATTGCCAAATCCCAATGAACTAATGACAATTAACCCGAAGGATGGAGGTGGTATGAAAGGAATGATGTGAAATGGAAGATGTTAAGTATGGAAAAGGGTAATGACACACTACTTCAATCCAAGTTTCCAAAGTTGTGCCCCCGTTATGACCCTAGGGCCTTAGAGGAGGTCCCATGGACTAAGGCTAAAGACTAACCCCCCTGGTACGACGAGTGAACAAGTTTACAATTAAGATCAGACAATCATCCGGATCACGCATTTATCCATGTTAAAATGCCTAAACAATTAAGTAAAAGCACTCGATTGCAAAATGGTGAATGTATTTGTTGCGTGGTAGCCCACCTTCATCCAAGAGGAATGCCGGATGGTTAGAGGTGCATGACTGGTGTAAATGGCGGAGAAAACTGGCATTTATCATCAATGAGCAATGCGTAGGGCTGCTTGCTGGCTGGCTGTCCAAGATAGGAGAAAATGTTTTCTCCTATGGGGTTACCCATTTTTGTGGGTAATAGGGATGGAGATTGCAAGTTAGTTTGTACTCCTTTTGCTTTGGGGATGAAGTTTTAAGTCAAATGCCCTCCCTAGTCTTACCTTTTAAATCTGAACTCGTAAAATAAAGTCCGAACAAGATTGCAAACCTAGGGCAACTTTCTAGAAGCCCTACCCAATGCCACCTCAGTGGAATGTCCCTTCACATTAGGCCAGTTCTCCTCTAGAACAAGGGTGGTTTCCCTAAGTGAGACTGCTAAATTACCCTTATTATCTTCTTTGACAAACCAGATCTAGCAATTGAAATGTTTCTGATGTACACTAGATATTATGGTGGTGAATTCAAGTAGATTAGTGCCTAATCCTTGAGCAAAATGGATTCAAAACACTTAAAGGCTTGAAAGACATGATGATGGACAATATTCAACTGATGAAGATGCTTAAAGAAGCAATCAGTCCTGGTCATAACAGTGCTGTAAAATCATATTCAAGCCAACATACTAATGCTATAAAGATACACTAATACTTTTATTGCATTCTTGTTTCATCATATAAGATCAAGATTTGAAAATTTAAATAAAAGGCCGTCCTTTTATATAAATTTTCAAATCTTGATCTTATAAGATGAAACAAGAATGCAATAAGAGTATTAATGTATCTTTATAAGCTTAGTATGTTGGCTCGAATATGATTTTACAGAACAGCCCGGGTACATAACACAATTCAGATCTGAAACTAGAGTCTTGAAAATGACAGAATAGTCTATTTTTGGACTTTGAGTGCTGAAGATAAACCCTAGGACAACAGCAATATTTCTAGCACAAAGAGGAGAACAGGATACAATAGGAGCCTCACTATAGATGATTGCAGCTCTGAATATTTCCTCAAATAATTTCCAAATCTGCATGAGATATCATTGATTACAGCCCAATATTATAGGGTTTTCTCCACAATGAAAACACACCTTTTCCAAATGGAAGAGTCTACCTTTTATGGTATTTTGATGTAACTTCTTAGGAAATAAAATACTAATAGTGTTCTAGGTCTCCCTAGAAATAGCCTGATGCCACAAACTAAGCCTTCGAAGATGGCAAATGGTTGAATTGTCAGTTTCTGATGCCAGGCATCACACAAAAAATGTTTTCTTTGTCCTTGTGCCATTCTAGAGGCCTCTAAATGGGATGCTTCTTTTAATTAGGGTTAATACCCATAGACAATATTTTAAATTCTTTTTCTATAGTCTTCTAAGTGGTCCACTCTACAAATTATGGCTTGAAGGCTTCCTTTAATAACATTTTCATGAATAGATGTGATGTATGTGGGCTAGAATGTGTTGAAAAATGTAACTAGGTTTGGTCTTCATAATGACAAGTGTAAATTGTGATTTTATGTAATTGATGAAAAGAAGAAAATAAAATTATTTCTGTAGTACTTGAATCACCGGGTTTCATGATCAAGTTTATTTTGGTTAAGGTTCCCATTGTGAACTTTTAGGTTTTGTCATCTAGTCATAAAAGTCAATTTGAGTCAATGTCATGTATGAAGGACCCTTCTTGGGCATGTTACATAATTGTATAAGTCATTAAAAATAGTAAGGCCCTCCAAGACCAAGCTAATGACTCTCTTTCAAGTCGGCCTCAAGATGGAATAAAAGATCTCCACCAAAAGACATGTCGGCTCAACCTCACTCAAGTTAGCCTAATTGACTGGGAAACAACTATAAACAGGCAACTCAACCTCATTCCAGATGATAGAATTTCAGTGAAGAATTTGGTCTGAAATCAAGTGCGAAGATCAGCGAAGAGAGGAGGAAGTAGAGCGAACTTTTTAGCTTCATTGTTGGGTTTGTTTTGGGGTAGTTATGCTGCCACACGTGTGAAGAAGAGAGGGATTATCTGCGGCAGAAGTTTGCAGTCCTCTTGGATAACCAAATTGAAGAAGGACAAGTCAAAGGAGAAGCTGAGATAAGCTAGAGGGAGATTCTATCCTAAGCGAAGGTATCAAGGACATTTTCTAGAAGGAGGAACTAGGGTTTCTGAATTAGGGTCGAAGATTCTAGACCTAATTCAAGGAGGCCGAAATAAGCGAAGGTCTGAAGTAGAAGGAACCTGAAATTGAAGAGAAGCCGAGAAGGAAGAAAGAGCAGAAGGTTGACTATCGTTGACTAAGGATCTCAACAAGGAAGCTTTGAGTCTTGGTCTTGAAGTGGAAAATAGGTCAAGGGTCTTGGTCTTGGTATTCGTCATTTGAAGTCTCTACAAGAAGAAGAATTTGTTCGTGTTTTCCTCTCAAGTCGGAGAGTTTTTGGCCCTATCTAATAGCCTATATTTTGCGTCTCTTGTTTCTTTATGGTTTATGCATTGGTAGTTGTTTGATGAAGAATAACACTATACTAACATAAGTAAAAGAAGATCCTAATCTAAGAAGTAAAAAGCATTCACAAGCAATTATCAATAGAAGAGAAATCACTTAATCTTGATGCCCTAGATTTCTCAACAGAATGATGGATGGCCTTTAGTAAATTATAGATCCATACCATGGATGTACTTAAGTCTTGCCTTAAACGTTGGACAACTCATGGATAGAGGTGTGCCCAACCTTGTAAAAGCATCTTAAATGCCACATGTTCTCATTTTAAGATGGGTGTTTCACCATAGTGCCACATAGAGAATGCCAAATGTTCTCATTTTAAGATGGGTGTTTCACCATAGTGCCACATGCCCTACCATGCCTCTAAATATGTAGAACTCCTTCTGAGATGTAAAAGGCGTATATAAAGATAATTATGGCTCCAATTATGTACATAATACATATGGCTCGGGAATGTTAAAGGGCATCAAAAGTATCCTCATTTGAAAGATAGTGCCTCAACATATGTGATAATGCTTCCTTATCTTTAATTATTTGCATTTTCTAGAGGTAACACCTAGTATTTGATGTGTCAGTTTATTGATGTTTGGTTGAGAGTTTGCTTCATCTCACACATTGTTAACTAGATATTTTTTGTAGTTGATATGTTCCCATTATGTAGGAGTTGTTGTCACTTAAAATCTACACCTCAATGTGGGCAAAATTCTAATCCCTCCAGGTGTAATTTTAGAGGCACAACTCTCAGAGTAGGGGCTGCCACCTATTCTCTACTCACTCCATTTAAGCTCTCTCCTAGGCAAGCTAAGGGGGGTAGAGTCCCTAACGGATGAAATTAAGGGAAAAACTTGTTGGAACAAGTAGTCTAAGAGATCTAAGGGCAATGCAATTATTATTAATGTAATTTGATTATTAATTAGAGCAAGTATAATTATTTATGAGCAATGTGTATGAGATGGATTTGATTAAGAACAATGAGGCAAACACAAAATATAAAGATGATAGACCAGTGTCTTCAAACAATGCTCAATGTAAATCAAGATACTTGTAAGTAGATAGATATCTCACGTTACAATAACAACAACGTTGCAAAACAAGTGTTACTATTGGGACGAGACAATATTGAAATATGAGTAGAACAATATAACTTGCGAAATGAAAGAAACTTGTACTTGCAAAGAGATGCTCAAATAGAATGTGAAAGTATCACAAGGAAAACGAGCAAAGACAAGTACAAGAGTAGTAATGAAATATTGCAAGAAAAGTTTAAATGCTCATAGTCAACAATATGCTTAATGAGAGAAAGTTAGAATGAATGCAAGACTAAGTTAGGTGAGATGCAAGATCTTGGTTAATTTTGATTAAAATGCCTAATCTAGATGAAGGCCTTCTCCTCAATTATTGAAGTAGGTATTAAACAAGTTTATAGAAAAGACTGCTAGGGAAGGAGGCTAAGGCCTCATTAACGATACCTACCGACGAGTTCTAATGACCCAAGTGCCTAAGTTCCTATAAGGGATTTCCCACAAGAGCACTGAAAGGTCACTCGTTTTAATCGTTGAGCAAGGGTTTAGCTCTTAAATTGAATAGTGGAGAAGGTTGTCCTAACTTTCTATTCAACCAAGCATATGCTTGGAGGTAGATTTTAGGATGCAAATGAAGACGCAAATGCTTCAATGAGATATAATGATATCAATATGCTTTGAAGAAATAGATGCCAATCCACAAGATTATAATAAACACACAGAACACAAAATTAACTTATACAATAACCAATGAAGCAACAATAATTACTCAATGAAACAAAGATATGCAATGGATGACAATTAGATATTAGAGCAAAATCTCACAATGCCTTTGAAGTGTGCTTATTAAAGATGATCTTTACTCACTTTAGACAATGGAATTAAGTAAATATTTTATGATGTAAACACAACTTAAGAATGGCAGATGAGATTGCTAACAAGAAATAGAAAAACCACTTAGGTCATGAATATCAAGTGAAAGAAATATTCCAATGCGATTAGATTAAGTAGCAAGTTAAATGATGCAAGATAAGAGATGAAACTAAGATGCAAAAAAGAGTTAGCAAATGCAAGGAATGAGTTAGTGATTAGCTCTAGTCTAGGTTAATAAGTCAACAAGGTCTCCCTTTAAAATAAGGAGAAAAAAGGATACCAAGGGATTGCAATCCCAAGCTCCCTCAAACAAAATTATGCCTTTATTATTATTAGTGTTATAATGAATCCCTAGACAAAGAGAAGGGTCCTAAAATTTTTGAAGAGAATTACAATCATAAAATTGATTTAATAATGAACTCCTTTCTCCTCAAAGAACAAGACTGATCTCATTACTCTTCCAATGGAAAACTCCTCCAAAATGATGGATCTAATCTTAAAACCTCACAACCTTAAACCAAGGAATGAATATAGTCATGAAATTGCTCACTGCGTTGATGATTTAGAGGCTACAAAGCTCATAGCCTAGACAAAATTTACTAGTTTTAAACAATGTATTCCTTGCCAAAATTTTGATGAAAACAATGTTCCAAAATTAGCAAAATCTCTGCAAAAAAGTGAAAGGTTAGCAGCTCTTCAAGTACACTTGGCCAAGGCTAGAGATAGGTCTAAAAGCCTCATGGCCTAGCTACAAAATGATATTTTTTTTAAAATTTTTATTGAAGTTTGAGGGTAATTTTATTAAGGTCTTAAGGCTTGATTTCAATCAAAATTTTCTCTTGCAACTTCCTCCAATTAGCTCCTTTCGAACTAGAGAAAAGGTTACCAAATAGGTTGTCGGCCTTCAAGGAGAGTGGGCTTCAATGGTTTCAATTGGTGCAAATTTTGTTTGTTAAGGGAATGAGCCTTCAAACAAAAATATTTTGGCTTATAAATCGTGATGAAAACCTCTTCAAATTCCTTCGCTTCTCACTGCAAAACCATTGTTAGACAAACAAGAGAAGTATTGAAGAAAAAAACTTTAAAACCCCGCGGTTTAATCAATTAATCACAAAAAATTTCTATGCCAAAACATGATGTAGCCCTCCTTAAATTGTTAAAATGTCTGTTTTCCCACCCCGGTTTTCAGTTTCTCCTTATTTCTCCCATGTAGTTAAATGCCCTTTCCCATAAACATACATTCAACAGGCTGGAAAAAATAAATTTGCTGAAAACACAAATTCTGGAAAATTTACAGAATGCTGGAAATTGCAGAAATAAAATCAGCAGTAATAAACAGCCATTAAAACACATTTAAACACTGATATTTTTTGTCAACGTGACCCTGGAAAAACCCCCTACAACTCTTGGGGAAAACCAGTTTGAGAGCTCTTCTTTATTTCTGAAAAATTTCTTTTTACAGGAAGAAAATTTCAGCAAAAATTACAGCAAAATAATTTTTATTTTCAGCAAGCAAACTTATCCGTTTT
>APFE031491984.1:0-12203 GCA_000404065.3 Pinus taeda | reverse complement strand
ATTTACATTGCATTAACAACCTTTTGGATATTCTAATTCATATGGGTAAGATAGGTAAATAAAATTAATAAAATACTTCATGAGTACCCAAATTAATAATAAAATATTTCACGGAGACCAAATTGAACAATTTAAAATTATTTAGGACATGTACCTCTTTTTCAAATCATTTGACTCGTTTACATATTTTGACATGGAAATTACGTGAAAATTTCATGGGCACTTTTAGGTTGAAATTTTCTCTGATGGAGGGGTTTCTTTTGGAACCCTAGAATAGTTGATAGATTTCTCTGGATAGCAATGTAAGTTTTGAAATATAAAATCATAGAATTTGAGTGCTTCAACTCCATACTTAATGCCTTCATGAATGTCTCCAAAATGGCTTTAAAATGACATGCCTCCTTTACCATAGGAACACCATAATGCATGGTATCATCAACAAATTGTTGATGAGTGGTCGCTTAATCATCCTTCCTATGTTGGCTACTCCTATTGCCCTCCCAAGTCCTTCCATCATTAAGATAAATATGAAGGGAGACAATAGGTCCCCTTGGTGAATTCCTCTTGATGGGTAGAAAGGTTTTGATGGGGCTCCATTAATTAGAATTAAATAACTAGGTGATGAAACCATTGCCATAATCTAGTGTTCATCGAAGCCAAATGCTTGTAACACCAATACTATGTATTCTCAGTTGATCTTTTCATAAGATTTAGATAAATACAATTGCATAATCATACCATCCCTTTTCTAGGTATTCAATGAGTGAGCTACTTCATGCACTAGGATTACATTGTCCAAAATTTGTCTCCCCTCCACAAACCCTGATATTTCCTCCGAGATCAGATAAGGAAGGATTGTTTTCATCTGAGTAGTTGCTACTTTGGAAATGATTTTATATAAAACATTGCACAACACTGTCAGTCTAAACTTTTCCAGGGTAGTTG
The DNA here is from genome assembly GCA_000404065.3 of Pinus taeda. NCBI lineage: Eukaryota > Viridiplantae > Streptophyta > Pinopsida > Pinales > Pinaceae > Pinus > Pinus taeda. Next base: position 11,258 of record APFE031491984.1, on the reverse strand, counting down.
CTAATTCCTACTTGGAAATAAGGGTTATAGAAGTCGAATTCAGAGCTTTAAGAATTGTTGTTAACTCTTGGGAGTCTGCCGCCACCTCATAAATATCGTATTTGGAAATTTCCTAGAAATCTTTAAGGAAATATATAGTAAATAAATCTGGTCCAGAGGATTTTTAATTAGTGATTTAATTCACTTTCAATGCCACTTCCCACATAGAGATTGACTTATTTAATTCTTTTTGTCCTCTTGAGTGATATGCATCACAATCATTTTGATATCTTCACTTCTCTGCACTTGTGGCTCTTCAACTATCTTTTGGAAGTACTAAACCAAGACCTCCTCAATGTCTTAATGAGCCTAGAAAGTTTTCTTCTTCTAATCCTTTATTTTAAGGATTCTATTAAAGTTTCTATGATCGATTGTTGATTAGTGAAAGAATTTAGTGTTTCTCTCCCCCTCCTTGAGCCATAACGCTCGAGATTTCATTCTCCATAGAATTTCCTCTTGTTTACATCTATCCTCCCACTTCTTCAGTAAATCCATCTTGTCTTCTTTTTTGTGCTCTGAGTAACCTTCAAAGATCATCCATTGTTGTAGTGCTTTCATTTTCTATTCCAATTCCTTTTTTCACCTGAAAGATGTTCCCAACTTTTGTCTTATTCCACTGCTTTAATTTCAACTTAATATGTCATAACCTAGCCCATAGGTTTTATATTTTCGAGCTTCTCACTGAGATTCATTCCAAGTGAAGCATACATTCATTCTTTCCATATCAATGAGGTTGGTCTCCTCAATGAATTACTTAAATTCTTCCACATCTCTATCCACTCTTCTTTAGTTGCCTTTCTTCTATGATAGAGAGGTTATCATATTGAAGTCACCCCCCAAAAACCCAAGGGAGATGTCCTTTCCTACTCTTTATCTCACGCAGATCTTGTAGAAGCTTAACCTTCTCCTCAATTATTTGGGGCCCATAAACATTTGTAAGCACCATTGTGCTTGAGGTTACTATAACCTGCATTTCTATTGATAAGTATGATCTATTGGCTTCAGAGTGAAGTGAGATCAAGGATTGGGGGTTCCAGTAAATGGATAATCCCCTTCCCCACCACTTCCCTTCCACCTCCACTATGTCATACATTCTCTCTAATGTCTTACTTAACTCCTTTATTTTCTCTACCGAGTACTTTGACTCTTGTAAAAAAATGATATCAAGTTTTTCCATTTGAATCCTTTTCTTTAACACCTTTTGTTTCCTAAGGCTACTAATGCCTCTTTATATTCCATGATAAAATTTTCATGATTTAACTACGATTTAAGGAGGGTGAGCCTAACGCTCTCATATTACCTGATTTTATTAACATAGCTCTTAGCTCCTTGAGGGCGACATTGTTTATCTTCCCCCTCTTTTTCATTGTCTCTGTCATGGTGCCAAAATTGTATGAGATATTACTTCTTTTACTCCTAGCTAAGGTCCCTTCAAAGATCCCAATTCTTTTTCTGGATGTGGTCTTTTCTACCCCCATAATCTTGTCTCTTCTCTCAACAGGTATAGATATTGGATTATATCCATTTGATCCATGTTGATTATTTCTATCCCTTCTTTCCTTTCATGTTCCACCATATCCTGGAGGGTGATTCCTACCCACTTGATTATCATCTGAAATTTCAGATCCTCTATTCCTACTTTGCTTAGGGTCATTCTTGCATCTCCCTCAAAATATTTTGATAGATTTGGTATATCTCCTTGTTGTTCATAGTCCTCGTTTGGGTGCACCATTTCTTCCTCTTTTCCTTCTCGTTTTTCCTCCTTATCCCCTTCTTCCCCACCTTGTCCCTCTGGGTTTCCTCAGCTAGGTCTTCAAAGATATTCCTATGAGATTTCCTTCCCTAATTTCTTTGTTTTTGTCTTCTATTAGGACTACTCCTCAGAGTGGCTATGAAACAACCATATGTATCCTCTAGGTTTATCTGTTTTATCTGTTCCTCCATTTTTCTTAAAGGGAATTTCCTTATCGGGTGGCCATCTTCATGGAATCCTCTGCATCTGAAAGGGATTTGTTCATAGTCCACTGATTGTAACCAAAATTCGTCCCATAAATCTAGTTTGGTAGCTTCACGTAGAGCTCCAGAGACGTCCATTTCAACACAATTTTTTTCATATGTTGTGTATCTTCCTTGTAAAGTTACTTTTGATATTTCATTGAATTTTCCAAGAGAATATCCTATTAGATTTAAAGTTGTAGGAATCCACTAGTCCAGGGGAAGGAATACAACATGGCCCAAATTGGGATGCATGTAAATGTTTCCTTCTCTCAAGTGAAATTCTTCATCCATATTCTCATGTATAAACCAACTGATGTAGAGAAATGAGGACCACCATCAAATATTCAGTATTGTCTTCCATATTTGAAAATACCAGGATGAAAAATCCTTTTGACCCTAGATGTATCTCTATTCCTCCCTTCGAATTCCAATGATGTTTGATCCAATTGCACAAAGATTTTTCTGCAGGCCACAGACCCATGAACTTGCATATGACAACATATGATGTCATATGTTCCCTAAAGGTCTAGGTCTCAAGATCAATGATCAATGTCATTGGGATCACCATTGTTTTTGGCTTACACAACCTTGTGGATCCTTTTGACTTCTGATGTTGCTATTGGTGCATTTTATTCCTTGTTGGGCCCCTGTCTTCATCTATTCTTTGTCCTTTCCACGTACTTCTATCAACCCATGGACATTCTCTACATACCATTTGCATGTTCCCTGAATCTCATCTTGATCCCCTTCCCTTTGTCTATTACCATGTTTCGATAGGAGAGAGCCCTCCTCCCTTCCCCTCTAAAATGCATCTGTGTCAAACCCTAGTCGTTGTTGTTTAAAAACCATGCTTCTCCTACTCCCATATCGCTTCGACTTAATAACTTTATTCTAGGAGTAAAACTAATCTTTTGTTTTGTTTTGGGTTAATAGCATTTAAATTTAGAATCAATAAGGGTTACATCTAAAAGAACTAATTTAACCTCAACCCACTTAGTCCAAAATTGTTTCTAAATTCTTGGTTCATTACAAACTTTTTGTGTCCCCATATAACATGTGTTTCTAAAAATATACACAATTTAACTCCGTATGTTTACAAAAGTATTTGAATCTCATATCGAACTCATGGTCCCATCAAATCACAACATATAAATTGATATCATCTATTAAACCATTATTATTTAATAATTGAAGCGATAGGCCCTCTACAACTGAATATAGGTGTAGATGTTAGATATAAATAATTCATAACGATATAATAAGATTTGACTATTAAACATCATTTTGGATAGTATTAAATTTTAAATAGGACTTCTTACAGTACCATGGGCCAATACCACATACTCAAAAACCATAACTCATTTCAAAAGAAAATCATGAATATTATATTTTAATTTAACTTTATAGCAATTTTTAAATTAAAACTTAACACTTACAATAAACATAAAATATAATAAGATTTTTAACCATCCATATTCACCCCCAATTTAGGATGGATATAATTAAGTTGTAAATAGGCTATGTTACAATATCACGAGCCAATACCACTTACCAAATAACTGTAATTCATTTTAAAATCAAAATATTCTATAAATACCTTATTTTATAGCATTTTTAAAATTAAATCTAAAAGCCAAAAACTATGGGAAGATGTAGTGGTGTAAATCTTTGTAAATATTTACATGTGGGCTCAATTAAAAAATAATTAAAGGTTAAAAGTAAGTTCTTAGAGAGACCCTCTCTAGCCGAGTATGTAGAGATGTTGTAAACTTTTTGACTTAGTTAAAATAAAATTAAAATTAAAAAAATAAAAAATAATAATTAGAATTAATCAATAAAAACATTTTGACTTAGTCCAAATTAAATAAAACTAAAACAAAATATAAAATATTATTAATAATTATTAATTATTAATAAAACAAACTTAGATCCATATTCATTGTGGATCTATGAAGAGTTGTTGAGAGGGATCAAATCCCTTGAGATGAAAATTTATTTTAGAGTGAAAGAGATTTTATCCCTAGAGGAATCAAATCCCTTGAGATGCAAACTTTTTTAAGAGTGAAAGGAGATTTTATCCCTCTCTAGGCAAATCCGAAGCTAAAATAGATGTAGATTGATAATAATACAATTAATATTAATCATAAATTACAAATCAAAATATTATTAATAATCTTAAAATTTAATTATTAATCAGCATAGGAATCCATTCGTCAAATACATGATTTCTAACATGAGCCCAGTAGGTGATCTTCATTTTTTAGAAGCATATTTGTTTATGGAGGTACATTAATTTAAATGTTTTCTATAGTAATTTTTATTTTATTTTGAAGTTGTAGTTTTTTGTGTGGACATGAGCAATTTGTTTAGTATTTTAATTTTTTTATTTTTTATTTATATGTCTAACATGAAAACAAAATTTCAACTTTGAATGATGGAGAAACTAAATATTAAAAGCTCTTGACTCAATAATATTAAAATATTTAAATATATAAAAACAATATATATTTTTATTTTTTAAAATATTAATAAATATAAAAAATTATCCACTCATGAGTATTTATCAAACTACTCTTTAAAAATCTAAATAAGGAAAAAAATAATCAGAACATTCTCCTTCTGACTTTTATATTAAAAAAAAAAACAAATGTGATAACACACAAATATCAAAGTGATCACATTTCACTTGCATAGATCATAAATGCCAAAGAAAATACACAAATAACATTACGATAAAGTTCAAAAATTTAAAATAATTAAGTAATAACGAGAGACATCCTAAAGCTGTATCACTTCCTTTAATATTGAACATTTTATCAAAGAAAGCAGACCAATAAATCAAAAGTCTATATTTGTTTAATAAGGCCACAAAAGGTGAGTCATTACCAGGATCTTCTTTTTTGTCTTCAATTTAAACGATGCTTTTAAGAATTTTGTTTAATTTTGAATGCATTCAAATGAGATTCCTCAAAACTTTGTATTGCAAGATTTTTTTCAACGATTTGAAAGTTGAAATAAGTTTACTGGAAAATTATACAACCAAGGGTTAGGGTTGATGATAGGTATTATCTTAGAGTAAGAAACGCTTAATATCACCTCTCTTATTGGATCCATCGGTGTGTAAGTCTATAATCATTTGCTTTGGTCCACAATACTATATAAAGTCATGTGACGGTTAAGATTGCTCCCAACAAACTGCAGAAGAAAGAAAGTTTGTTCACAATATACTGTGAGATGGTACTAAACATTAAATTATAAATCGATTAATTATATATATATATATATATAAAAGAGGTATGTCTGGTGACCTTGGTAGCTATAATTTTATACTAAAGATACTAGGATAGCAAGTTCCAAGATTGAAACCAATAATGTTATTGTGAGATGAAACATTGTAATTGGGCCCTTTACACGGATACAATAAAATTGTACAATTCACAAATGGAGAAGAGTCCTTGCACCCATATGAATTCATGATTTCAAACCAATTTTTTTTATCTGGACTTCAAATAATCAAAGGAAAATATGTTTAAGAAATAAGTCCAACTATTATACTCTCACAGAGTAGAGAATGCTTAGAAGTTGAAAGTCCAGCTTTAGCTCCCAGCAGAGGTTTTTGGGTTCAAGATTAAAGCCACTAAACTAGAAAACATTGTTATTTACAATAAGTAACAACATAATTGTAGTTAATGGCACTTGAGTTGGTTATTTCCTACCATTGGTTTTGGTGATCAAAATATTAGACGATATGTCTACTTTATATTGGAATGATTTTTTTTCTATCTTTTTATGTACATAAGTTTAAAGAGAAGGATAAACACCTGAAAAACAACCCATCTAGACAAAAATAAATAGCCCTAAATAGCCCACAAGAAATATTATGGCCCCTAACATCCATGTGTTAAGTCCAAGGCTATTAGGGTTTGTGAGGACTATATCTTCTATCTTTTAATGGACATAAGTTCAAAAAAAAAGTTAAACACCTGAAAAATAACCTATCCAGACAAAAATAAATAGCCCTTGAGCCATATTATGGCCCTCAGATCCATGTGTTACATCCAAGGTTAAGTCCAAGGCTATTAGGATTTGTGAGGACTATATCTTCTATCTTTTTATGCACATAAGTTCAAAAAAAGAGTTAAACACCTGAAAAATAACCCATCCAAACAAAAATAAATAGCCCTTGAGCCATATTATGGCCCTGAGATCCATGTATTACATCCAAGGCTATTAGGATTTGTGAGGACTATATGACCTTGCAAAAAGTCATAATCATTGCACCACCAACCTACAAAATACAAAATGACACTCACGACTTTAAGATGGCCATACTTGCACTTCATATCAATTTTTTCAATTCTGAACAAGTCACCATATGCAGAAAATAATTAAAAGAAAAATGCAGAGAAAACCACTACAAATATTTAATTTTTTTTCTCTTAAAAGTGTTTAAGGTATTTTGTTGCGTAGCAGCCTGCAAAAGGTATTTTTTAACAGAGTATGACTGTCATTTTCTATCGAATAAAAATGTAAGCTACTAGATCTGTCAAACTTATTCAATCTAAAGCATTGTGATTTTAGTTATATACTCTAAATGTGAGGGTATATACATTGTACTGTGAAATTTGATTTATACATAATCAAATGTATACCCTTGAGGTTCGGAGTTAGTATGAATACCCACATGTTGTGGCCATGCCGAAAATAAGAATTATGTTTAATATTATAAAAGAAAATATGGTGGAAGTGAGTTTCAAGTGAAAATTTTGAAATACAATGATTTGGCTGGAAAAATCAAAATTTCACATCATCAATGATAATAATAATAAAGAGTTATTAAAGTTGTAGTTACATAAAAAAAAGTATTAATAGCAAATATTAAGCACCATATAATAAGTTAATTAATATTAAATTTATTTATTTAGATTAGATTTTAAAAAATATATGAAAATGTAATTAATAATGAGTTAATAATTTAACCTCTCTATTGTTCATTAGATTTTGGGAATATCCTACCATGTGTAATCGTGATAAAAAGCAATGTAATTTACTGCCTTTCTTTCTCTCCGTTCTTACTTGAATAAGAATAATATTATATTCAATAAATTTATTTTCTGGAATAATAAAACAAACATTAACTTATTACATGAACATAAATATTTGCCAGAATTTAACTAACCACTCACCCAAAAATTACAAGCACCCAGAATTTGCAAGCATAAAAATATGACAGAAGGTGGCGCAGGTAATTAGAGGACGATTATTTCTACAAAGCATGGGAATGCACCCCAATAAAACCTATAATTTCAAGCAATCAAGTATAAAGTTACAAACTATATATTTTACGCAATAGAAGGTTTGATATTCATTACATTACACTCGATATTATTAAAATAATATACCTTTGCAGAAAATAAGCAAATGGAGCGATGAACATTGTAGCAACAACTTCCTTGTAAGCTACAAAGACAAAAGGATTCATTCCTTCATGCAGAGAAACTCTGGAAATGATAATCATTCCTACGTAGCCCAGAATCTTCGCTTCACCCATCCTCTGATTGATAGCATGGGACATCTTGTTGATCTGATTGATAGCATGTTGATCTTGTTGATAGATTTGAGAAAAGGTGAAGTATTTATATTATTTTATATAGAGATTTTTTTAATAAATAGGAAAATTTATCATAATTAAGTTGTTAAAGTAGTAGTGGCCAAAATAATTATCATTAGTTATTATATTTAATTGTAAATTGACTTATTATTGTTATTAAAAAAAAACCACATTAGTTGCGATTACTTAATTTAAAAAACCAAAACCACATTACTTGAGATTACTTAATTTAAAGATCATGTTTTCATGATCTTTTAGGAAAAAAAATTGATTGTTATATGTTTTTTAAACTTAATTGTTAAATTGTTTCGAAAAACTAAAAATTTTAAAATACACTTCGAGCATGACTATTTTCTAAAATGTTATAAAAACAAATAAAACAAATAAACAATCTATATCCCTTTGTTCCAACACCATACCAACAAAGATATACCTTTTAGACTTTGGATCTAACTTAGTTCGCTGATGTTTAGGCACTAGAGCATATGCATCACAACCAAACACTCTGAGTTTAGAATAGTCACAAGGGTGTCCTTTCCAGACCTCTTGCGGAATCTTGCAGTCTATCGCCGTCGATGGAGATCGGTTTATCACATAACAAGCTGTTGCCACCACTTCCGTCCACAACTCCTTTTGCAACCCGGCGTTACTCAGCATACTCCTGGCTCTCTCTAGAAGAGTCTTGTTCATGCTTTCAGCAACTCCATTTTGCTGAGGAGTATAAACCGTGGTCTTATGCCTCTCGATCCCTGCATCCTTGCAATAGCTGTCAAACTCCTTGGAAGTAAACTCACCACCATTGTCAGTTCGTAAACATTTTATTGTTCTACCAGTGCTATTTTCTAACCAATGCTCTAAACTGCTTGAAAATTGAAAACACATCAGACTTTCTTTTCAACATGTAGACCCAAACCTTCCTAGAAAAGTCATCAATGAATGATACAAAATAAGATGAACCACCATATGAGGTTGTAGGGGCTAGTCCCCAAACATCTGAATGGATATAATCAAGTATGCCTTTACTAGTATGTTTGCCTGTTTTAAAATTTTGTTTACTTTGTTTACCAAATAGACAATGCTTACAGAAATCTAATTTTTCAGACTTCGAATTTGGAAGTAACTTGAGATCAGCCAAAATTTTCAACCCTCTTTCACTCATATGCCCCAATCTTTGATGCCACAAGTGAATGGAACTACTGTCATGTTCAGACACAGTAGACACAAAATCTGACCTTGTACCTCCATCTAACTGAAATAGATTTCCTACTTTCTTAACTTTCATAACTAGTAAGATGCCTTTGTAAATTTTCAGTACTCCACCTTGAATTACAGTTTTATATCCATTTGAATCAAGTGCTCCTAATGAAATCAAGTTTTTTCTTAAACCTGGTACATGCCTCACATCAGTTAATATTCTAGTTGTCCCATCAAACATTTGTAGTTGTATGCTCCCAATCCCAACAATATTACATGTTACATCATTACCCATGTATACAACACCATCATTAATTGATTTATATTCTTCAAACCATTCTTTATGGATACACATGTGGTTTGATGCACCAGAATCTAACAACCAATGTCGACCATGATTTGACACATTAACTGATAATACTTCATCACTCATACCTGAACCAGATGCCGAACCTGTATCTGTCATATTCACCTCCTTTTTCTCTATCGAAGACTCTGCTTTTGAAGTTTGTTGCCGTCGCTTCCAGCAGTCCTTCTTTAAACGCCCTATTTTTCCACAAAACCAACACTTTAGCTTACTCTTCTTCCCTTTTGACTTTGAACGTGAGTCGCTCGGATTCCTAGGGCGTCTTTCTTTCGAACGACCTCTAACCATCATAGCTTCTGATGTAGAGGTTTCAGAATGCGACTTCCTCCTTGTTTCTTCCGATAATAAGGATTCCACTACATCATCAAACTAAATAGTTTCTGATGAACTAAGACTTATAGAAGCACCCATTTCACTGCTGACCAGTGTTCTTTACCCGGATTTGCCATGTACCTGCTGACAAACCCAACTGCATGTGAAATATCTGGTCGAGTACAAACCATCGCATACATTAAACACCCTACTACATTGGCATATGGAATTCGAGACATATAATCCTTTTCTTCATCTGTATTAGGACATAAACTCGAAAAAAGCTTAAAATGGGAAGCTAAAGGGACTGAAACAGGCTTCACATTATCCATACCAAACCTCAAAAGTATTTTCTCAATATACTTTTGTTGTGATAGCCATAGCTTACCATTGCTCCTGTCTCTGAAAATCTCCATGCCCAAAATCTGTCTTGCTGCTCCTAGATCTTTCATATCAAATGTCCTTGTCATCTGAGCCTTCAACCTGTTGATTTCTTCTATGTTTTTGCTTGCTAAAACCATATCGTCAACATACGATACTAAGATAATAAATATGCCATTTTTAAATTGCTTAAAATAAACACAATGATCATATTCACTTCTAACATATTTCTGACTCAACATGAAAGAATCAAACTTCTTATACCACTGTCGAGGCGACTACTTCAGGCCATATAATGACTTCTTGAGCCTGGAGACAAATTTCTCATTGCGATGCTGAACAAACCCTTCCGGTTGTTCCATATAAATTTCCTCATCTAAGTCTCCATGTAGAAATGCAGTTTTAACATCTAATTGCTGCAACTCTAAATCAAGCAAAGCCACAAATGCTAACACAATTCTAATTGAAACAATTTTAACCACTGGTGAAAAAATCTCATGAAAGTCAATGCTGACTTTCTGAGAAAACCCTTTTGCAACCAGTCTCGCTTTGTACCTGTCTTCTGTATCATTCACACCCTGTTTCAGCTTGAAAACCCATTTACACCCCACAGTTTTCCTGTCTTTTGGAAGCTCGACCAGATCCCATGTGCCATTCTTACCTAAGGCCATCATTTCGTCCTTCATGACTACTTTCCACTTGTCACTTTTCGAACCTTCTATTGCTTCCTGATAGCACAGAGGTTCATCGTCATTAGCAGTAAATGCAGCTGAAGTAACATAATCATCATACCTTCTCGGTGGTCGTTTGATTCTTGTTGACCTCCTTGTTACACAGTAAAATATCACTGCCGTCATGTCAGTCTCCCTACTGTGCTATAAACCACATTCACCCATACTCATGCTCCTCAAAAATGGCTAAAAACCCTCTTTGCCCAAGTTAAATGAATCATTGCGCCTGTTTGTCAAATAACCGCGCTGACAGGCGGAGGCCAATGTTGTTGTTGCGCTGCCAGCGCGGAAGGACACGTCTTTTCCGCGCTGGTTCCATTTCTACGAACAGCGCCCCCTCCGTTGGTCCCTTTCGCGCTGACCGGACTTCCTCTACATAGGTTTGCGATGTCAGCGCGGCAGTTCATGAGTTTTCCGCGCTGATCCTGTTTGAGCGAATTTGTTCTAACAACCAGCCTTCCAGACCCATCCATAACTGGTTGTTAGCATTGTTGAGGTCGCCATCCTTTCTCTGGCATGTCTGTTCGACTGACCATCCTCTTATCTTGGAGGAAAGCTCATCCCTTACCTATTCATGGAGGCTCCTTCTCTTTATAAGCCTCCTCCATGGCCCATGAGCAGCTAG